>JABASD010000058.1:0-142749 GCA_019776165.1 Pogonognathellus flavescens | reverse complement strand
AACCGCAGTAGTATATAGGACATTAATACATGTGAAAGGTAGGGGATTAGAAGTCCCTATCCCTACAATGTATCATTATAAATTGTACACGCTGTATATATCTATGTCAAGTTCATCATCTCAATCTGACTTGAGTGACTGAAGTCGGAAAACAAGATCCGTTGTTTCCCAAATAATCTTTAAATGTGCTTGACTAATATAGTATGACATAGTTGGGTTTTGGTGTAGGTAAGCCAAAGAAAACCAAAACGAACTATGCTCTGCTAAGTATTACACAAACAGTTATTATCTGTGTACATAGAAGAGTCTTAACAAGAGGAAGAGGAATAAGTACCCCTACCTATGCAATATATTTAATAGATCTATAAGGCTTTATTAACCCAGGGAAGGACCGACCCGTTATAGAGTTAGAGCAACATCAAGAGAAGCAGCAGCACCTTTCTCACTTACTTTATTGAAAGTCTTTTTATATTTTACCTACCTGTATTTTTGTAGCAGATACCTATAAGACGACGGACTGCTCATGATACGTCTCGTATAAAACATGCAATATGTTATACTTGGAAAAATAAAATTTATGTGTATAAATACTGCTATGATTGTGTATCATAAACATATCGCTTTCATTGTATGCACACACACAATGCTAATATAATGACTGCAGTCAATATAACTAATACAATACACACAATAGTAAATTAATGCGCCTTTTAAGTGTACTTTGGTGTAGGTAAGCACCATTCGACATGAAAAGAAATAAATGTCCGTCTGCTGTTTTATGTCCGTCTCATCTTCATTGCTTTGCCTTACTTTTTACCTTGTGATGTGATGCTGCTACTTTACCTATACTGGCTTGACTTGTATATAGGTACAGGATTGCTTATACATTTGTTTTTGTGTATTCGTCTAATATCAGGTACGTTATTCACCCACTTCACATTTCATTATACAAGTATAATATCATGCAAAGAGTAGGCTGCACTTTGGGGTTGGATGGTAGGTTGATTTGAATTGGATTCGATGGAATAAAATGATTCTAGATGTGGAATTTGATAAGCAATGGTAATAATTATAATTTTTTCTACATTTTCATTACGAAAGTCATCAATTCATATTCACTCCTTGTTGTTTCTACACGAAAACTATCCTACTGTATTATCGTGCATGTACATGAATGTACAGAAGAGAGAAAAAGGCCTTTCTTGTATAAAATTATGGTGTTTTTGTATTTATTTGAGTTGTTGCGTTTTGTTTCACGGTATGTAGCAGTATTATAATATCTACATGGTCAAGCCAAGTTGAAAGGGAAGAAATAATATGATTGCATGTTTAAGTTTGCGTTTTCGAATGTAAAGTTGTTAGGTTTGCTTTTGTGAGCTGCGTTGCATTACATGGCTGTTGTTACGTTATATTGCTTTGCGGTAGGAAAGGGTTGCAACTGGAAGTTGGGATGGGACGAACACAAAACGATACGATGGGCGACGGAACTTCATGTTACATTACATATTAGCCTCTTGAGCCTTTTCATTTTTATTATTTCTATAAATAAAGGTCTCTTTGGTAATAGCAGTGTAGTCATAATATAGGAGGTAGTTAGTAGTTATGTGGAATGATATATAAAGGAATTGGCTTTGAGAGAGTTGCATGGCTACATCCACGACTGACTCGGTTGTTTTCTGTGAATTTGCATGAGCGTTTAGGTTGAATTAGCCAGAATCGAAGTAGTAGTGAGTCGGGTGTTGTAAGAGTAAAAAGGGCATTAAGACAGAAGCTGGTTGGTTGGTTGGCTGTTGGTCAGTTAGTTATGTGTTGTAATAGTATTAAGTTAGTTAAAATGCTTAAGTATTAGTAGTAGTGAGATATACGAGGAACGATGTAAGAGGCAGATCAGAAAAAGAAAATCTGTTCGAGAAGATGTAAAAGCAATGTAATGTAATGTAGTGCAATGGAATGGCAATGGAATAATGGTTGTATTTATTAGCGTGGTGAATTGTGTGCAGATGGACTGATGGAGCGAATAAGTTAGTTGTTATTGTGGAATGTTGCGTGCGGACCGCACAAAAGGCTAAGCTAAACAAGGTGATTACACAGGGAAGGAGAACACCCAGTCTAGCAAGGTTTCTCAGCCCCGGGGCTTTCCTTTAACATCTGCTAGAAGAACATATTAATACTGTTCTCTTGTCTCTGCTTTGTGTCACTCTGTCTTATCAGGCTAGAGATTTATTCTCAGGCCAAAGGATCACCCTTTTCAAAACAAACTATAAATCTAATAACTGTCCCCTCTTATCAACACTACTCATCTTATGACCCTATACGTATTTATATTCATTATCATTCACCTCCGTAGTCTATGCACCACAAATAAGACCGAGTCTCTTATATCTCTCTGTCTCCTCCTTATATCTATGTATCACACACAAACTGACTTCCCTGACTCCAGTGTTAGTCTCAACCAACCTCCTTGATAATAATAATAATAATATGACGACACATCCGATACACTCGTTACCCAATATCAAACTATAAATATATCCATCGTCTCCTTCACGCTTACGCCTTTCAGCCACTCAAACCAAGTCAACTCTTTTCCTAGTTGTCTTTCTTCCCCGCATCATCGTCTTGTCTGTCTCCAAAACTTCAATCTCCATCATCCTTTCAATTCAATCAAGTCTCACATTCACTCATATCAAATACATATATATTCATTATATATCTACAATTTTCAGTATATCAATATACCTTCATAACTTACAAAATTATATTCAATGTGACGAAATATACAAATTATATAAGAATTCTCTTTTGTGGAGATGCAAAGAAACTAAAGTATAGTTGGATCTAAATATTACTATTCAAGACACGGCTACTATAATTTTATCTCAATAAATTTAATATTGCTTTTAATTACGTTATATTATCAATGTAAACCATACTAATTAATAATAAACTTAATTTTTCAGAAATTCTTCCGCTTCTACAAATAAAGGTAATTTTAAATTACGCATTCGTTTAATTGGGCTTCTCATTCTTTTTCTACAAGCAGAAGAACCCCTGAAACCTATATACTATGCTACATTTATAAAAAAACATGTATTTAACCATATCAAAACGATAAGTAGTTTGATTAATCATTTAATATTGTACATATGCGATTTTGATGTGTATAAATGGAAATGCGGTATGCGGTAAAATAGCACAGAAATAAAATTCAAATAAATATTTCATCCGTAAATTCTAACGTACATTTAAAAATTTGCTTTTAAATAGACGCTTTAAATATGTGATTACAATTTTTCTTCTGGTTTTATTATTGTTTATCCCATACTTTACAGATTTACAACGGGTACTAGATTTATTTATCAAAATTGATATTTGTAGATGTTTTTATTAGATGTTTACCTTTGCGTAGGAATTTACTCTGTTATGTCTAAGGGTACATAAGTATAAATTTAATTAGCAACTTTTGTGATGTTATGAAAACCCATTTACAAAGGAATAAAAAGTGTAAATACTGAATATTGAATAAGACGACAATATTGCAGACTAGAACACCCCCGCGTGGACTGGTATTAATTATTTGTATGCGTATGCAGTAAAAATCACCTTTTGCATTTATATAGACACTCAAGAACAAGACTACACCTACTCGTAGCTATTAGTATTGAGTGGTGGTTGAAGTGGCAGACATACATGTATTAAGTTCCATTACTAAAGCTTAGGTAATGTATTGTACATGAAAGCACTACATGGCTACAGCTCAACCAGCACCAGACATGATTTCCATTTAATACCAAAGGGAAAGACTGGCTCGTGAAAAAATTACGTATTCTACTAATGCTCTCAGTATTTTGGTTCTTCAGCACTTTGACAACTTTTAAGGGACGTTTTTAACGCAATTTATTACATGACTCCCTATAAAACCTTCTCTAGACGGAGTAAGACGCGTCTTGTCCTTTTCTTCTTTAACGCGTACTCGCTACTAAACATTTGTACGGATAATGTAGGTAGTGTTGTTTCTTTTCTTTGAGATATTACTTTACAAATAGTCTACTGTTTGTTGAGTGAGTAGTGAGAAAGAAAGAAGGATAGAATCTTTTGAGGATTATAATCAATTAGCCCCAGCCTTGACCCGTTCGGTTAACTAAAACTATTACGGTCACAGGGGCCATGTTTCCTACATAAATCTTATCGCTCTCTTATAGCTAAAACATGGGTCCTTTGATAATAGTATTGTTACAATCCTCCTTATATAGGTCTCTGGATACTCTTAATAAAAGCGTTGAAATGCGCCTTGCTAAGTGCTCCTTGGCATCTCCTCGAATACTCTTCATTATTTATACACTTTGAATATGAACGGGGTTGCATTTGATATAGACGGAGTCACAGAGGAGTTGAAGTATTAATATTTCTCTCTCCTGCTAATTCAATCTGCAATAAATTCCAATGGAATTTGTATCAAAATATTTTCGGAATAGCGGGAGTCGAGTAATTTTGGGAATGTCTTATGAGCTGGCGACTCATTGGGTATAAATGTAAGTACACACAGTTACACAGCTACGGTTGACTGCCAAGATAAAAGAAAAGAGTTGAAACATGGATGAGACGAGAAAAGACCCCATGGGGGTACCCCCTAAGTCAAGGACCCCTACGAAAGCTAAGCATGCCTTATACAACATCCAACATACATTATCCCCTCATAATAACATAATAAGACACAATACATTAAAATATTTGGGTGCATAATGTGGAGTTGTTTGTGTGATTCAGATGTCTTCGTTTGCTTGCAAACTCAAGTCAAGTCAGTCACAGTCAGCTAAAATGTAAATAAGAATCTTCTGAATTGCTGCATTATGTGTAAGTACGTATATAATATTATGAATTGAATTGAATCTTGCTTGTGCTGCCTGCCTCCTGGACTTGCTTCTTCTCTTTTCTCATCTTAAGTCGAGATTAAACTTTTTCTGCATTGAATTATGTATGATGACTTAATAGAATCTGCTATGCACACAACAGCTCTTCTCTTCTTCTCTCTCTCTTTGCCTAAATGGGTTACTTGACAAAGAGCCATGATTAATATGTTTGGGAAGCCAGTCATGACAATCGTACAATGGACACTTTTATTCTGCGGGGCATCACACACCTTGGCTAGACCACCCTAACTTAACTTTTCTCAGTATTATACATATAACCAGGAGAATTTGGAATTGTATGAAGCCAAGTCAAGACAGTACACACACAAAACAACACAACGATAGTAGCCTCGCCGTTTCTCAGAGACTCTTCTGCTTCTGTCTGTCTCAACTCTATATAAGTAGCAGCATCATACCAAACTATAATAGAAAAAGACATGCCTTTTCGTTTCTCACAGAAAAGTATCCAAGTACAAACCACCACGTACTAAACAAACTGACTGGGCAGTGCAAGCCATTCTTCTCCAGCACAATACAACAGAACGTATACAATGCGTACAATACTGATTTCATGCTGCACAAGGAAATACTACACGACACTGTGCTTTAAGTTCTTAACCAACCGTGTCTAACAAACCCATCCAAATCCAATCCATCCTCATATACTTACAACAACAATATCATACAAACACAAATAAAACATGTGGGCAATACGTTACAAAAGTGTCTTAAGCCAACAAATACAATAAATAACTACCTGTGTACAATACTGAACTTACTAATACACACAGATAAGCGCAGATATTTACATTAGCTCATACTAATAGCTCAAAGACGACTAACTGGACACCCAAATCAACTAAATAACTCCTAACTCTCTAAGTTCCTTAAATCCACCACAAATGCCTACTTAGAATATTTCAATCCAAACACTTACATCCCCTAAGTACATTATCTTTAGCCATAATGGAAGCTTAATGCAAGCTTAAGTCATAGAACCTACTCTAAGTCTTTCTTAGCGTTATAAATGGTATTAATAAATATTTTCGTCTGGGAATGCCCTACACGAAGCAGTTATAGTATCAAGACTGCAGTGTATATAAATATAAATATCTCACCTTATAGAACATAAATCTGCTAAATCTATTAAGACTAAGACACTCCTTCACAATTAGTCAATTGAATGAATTGCTTTTCCCAACATAATATATTGTTACGGACACTCAGGACTGTGTACTCTGTATAGTTTGCATGTAAATTTCGTGAAATAGGTGATTTCATAGGCATACTCTTAGAAATCCGAAAATATATGCATACTGTCATGTAGGTAGTAGTATATATATATATAAATAGTATAAATATTCTGAATTGACTGTTGCTCGTTTAAGTTTGTACTATGAGTTGTATGTACACATCTCTTTATCACTGCTAAAATCCTTGTTTGAGTTTCCTTTGACCTAAACTCATTGAAACTTTAGTTTCCGATACTTTGGCTTTTCAATTTCTTCTGTTACACTTGGGTTTTGTGTATAGGAGGGCTATATTGTTCAGTTTGACATGGCCCATGGCTTGTGAAACTTGAAACTATTCTGTTTTGCTTAAACTTGTCATTTGAGCGTGAAAGTCTTTAGAATTTCTCACACAGATTAAACACGGACATTTGCATCCATTCTCTCGTGTTCTATAAATGATTTGCTTTGTATGTAGACCAATGTGATTTCATTGAAGAGGCAATACGAAGGTATTGACACATTCAATGCAAATAGTTAGAAGTGTTGTTGATGTTGGTGTGGCGTGATGTATGTAAAAGCAAGATCTTGGCGTGGTAAAAGGTTCGCTTGAATTTGGCATTGCCAACAACAACAGAGGAGTATAGTTGATTTGAGATGGATGCAATTTGACTTGACTCGACTACCGAAGTATGTAAAGTATATAAGCATAATTGAATCGAATGAATAAGTTAATGGATAATAGCCGAGTAAGGTACTTTAGTTTTTGTTTTGGTGAGTGAGTAGTAGTAGTAGTTGTTACAAGTTAGTTTGGGTAGGTACTGCTAGTACAAACAAATAATATGCCTAGTTTGAGTAAGCATTGCAATATATAGTATTATAATAATATTATATTATAAGTTCGCAGCAGTATGCTGTTAGTAAATTTGTTTGATTTTCCTTGACTACTGATTGTATAAGGTAAAAGGTTTGTGTTTGCATGCCATGGAGGATCTTGCGTTCTCTGTATATGTAGCAAATGGTAAATGGTAGCTTGATTCTCATTTAATCGCATCTCCTTTATCACAATTACATTAGACCATAACAATGCAGTTGTTAGTTACTTGGTTGTTGTGTTTCTCCATTTCTCTCTGACTCTGACATGACAAGGTATTTGCATCTTCTTCATCTTCCCTAATAGTTAGCCATGCCAAAGTTCACTCATGAATTTAATCATAAAGGACTGTGCTGTTAATTTGTGGTTAGTAGCTGAGCGGATCTGTCATATTGTCAGTAGGTTGCTTTGATGGCTTTGCTTGGCTTCACTATATATCACTAACCACCTTTCTTGGCTACTATTGAATGTATAAGGTCCTCCGTGTGTAACACAGCAAGAGATGTGTATTAGCACTGATATAATAATATTGTGGATGAACAGAATGAGCACCTACCTAATTTCTTTAGCTTCATTTAACTTGACTTGACTTGACTGAGTCAGTGCGAGGCTCTGTGTAGATACATTACATTCTGAATAGACTTTTAGGTGTGAAAACTATGGACTTGACATGAGCGTGACATGAAATGATACGATGACTGTGCAACTTCACAAACAAGTTGCACCGGTTCAGCCTTGGATGTTAGAAACATATATTCGATGGATGGATGGTGGTGGAGGTTCCCTTCTTCTCTCGTTGACTCGACTGTGCAAAAATTTGTTCAACACTTTGCTCATGTGATTTGTAATATACTTTACATTATAAAATACAAATGTGTAACCACTTACTTCATTTTGTTCTCATATTATGCGGTTGCGGACACACTATACCATGTAAATGTGCAGATGTATTCCATTTCAAACAACTTTGCTGCTCGATCAGACAATTTGTCGTGTTACTTTACTGCTATGATGTTAATAATGTTTGTTCTTTTGCTCTATACGAATGAAATGCATTAAATTACCTCAATATGACTATACAGGTATTATATTGGCAATGAAGATGTCAAGAAGAATATTTTTTCTCACTTTTCTCATGTCTCATGCCATGTCATAAGTATATAGTTAATTTTCTTGTACGTTGTTTAAAACGGATTTTCGTCTCGTGTGAGTGTAGCTTTTCTTTGTTTGCCGCACAATTGTATTGTAGTCGTAGAATGGAAATGGGAAAGGACTTGTGTGGACTTTTTCTTGGCTATTGTAAGATTTTGCTTGAACATGCGACTCTGTATGAGTGAGTCAGAACAACCTTTTCTGTTCCAAATAAAAAACAAGGTGGATACTAAACACACATACAAGTAAAGAATGACATGACACATGAATTGAAGTTAAGAAATATTAGAAAGGATGTTAAAAACTACAAACAAATGCTTATTTATGATATTTTCTATGAAATTTACTGTGATGTACATAAATGAACGACATGGTTTGCAAGATTTGTGTGTTGGAGGAAGAAAGAGTTAAGCCGGTGTGTTTTTTGGTGAGAGAGAGAGTACACAATACAAATGTAAAGTTTCACTGATAAATGAGTTTTATTGCTGTACAGATACAATGGGCAATTAATACTGCTAAAGAACGTAAATCACAATTTGGGTGGGAAATAGTAGCGACTACGGATTGTCTGGATGGTAGGCTGGATGTGGTAAAGGGTAAAGTCCTCGATAAATCGATTCGGAATGTGAGGATCTGCTTAATGGGCTAAAGGCAGAGCCAGGTAGACTACTATGGTGGTGACGGCCGCCGCCTTGATGATGACTGTTGTGACTGCCAGTTCCACTTCCCGCCAAATCAGCTAAAGACCAAATTCGGGGTTTTTGGTTGGGAGGCGACGATGCTTCTTCTTTACTTGCGTCGCTACAACTAGACCCCGTGGGGGATGACTTCCCATGGGCATGTGTGTTTGTACTCCCGAGTCTCTCGTTATCTACATCAACAGACGCAAATAAATAAATATGCATTATGCTTTACGTGTGTATTGTTGGCTAGTCAGCTCGATTGCAAATTTTCGCACGCAACCTGCTGTGCAAATATATTTTTCCCTGTATCCTTTCATGTAATAACCGCCATAAAAACGACATAAAACGTTTACTCGAGTCTATTACTTGTTCAATTTACGATGTTTCACCTCCTTNGTTTCACCTCCTTTGCTGGCCTATCGTCTTTGAAATCTTATTTCCACATAAATTACGAGCACTACGTAGGTAGGTAAACTACTGAAACTGAAATCGGCCTTTTGCCAGAGTACAAGTTCCAGTAGCTAAGCAAATTCTCAGACATGTACGTAGACAAATTAAAAATTATATTTACAACTATAACAACGTCTCGCCAAATTCTATCCCTGTTAGAGTTATTTATGCATTTCACATAGAGGCAGGTTGTAGGTTGTCCTATACAACATAAAACTTCGACCTTCTTACACTATGCGATGATAATAATAAATATAAATACTATGACCCATGTTGACTCTACATAAAAACAGGATTAATATTCCATTTACACGAACTGATAAAATAATACAGCGTAAAATTACACTCTGCGATGATAATAATAAATATAAATACTATGACCCATGTTGACTCTACATAAAAACAGGATTAATATTCCATTTACACGAACTGATAAAATAATACAGCGTAAAATTCTCTGTAAATAATAATACAAGGGTAGGGGTCTCACGTTTTCCATATATATTAATTCCGTGATTGGTACTAGTACTCTACGTACCAGGATTTTTATGATGCTACTATAAAAGTTCGCTTGCAAAACAAAGTATCTATACTTTGTATGAAACTATAACAAAAAAATTCTGGCACATACAAAGTAATAACCTTTGATGCGTATGGTAACAATACTACTAAATATTAGGCGAGGACGTTTTATTTTTTGATAAAATAATACAGCGTAAAATTCTCTGTAAATAATAATACAAGGGTAGGGGTCTCACGTTTTCCATATATATTAATTCCGTGATTGGTACTAGTACTATACGTACCATGATTTTTATGATGTTACTATAAAAGTTCGCTTGCAAAACAAAGTATCTATACTTTATATGAAACTATAACAAAAAAATTCTGGCACATACAAAGTAATAACCTTTGATGCGTATGGTAACAATACTACTAAATATTAGGCGAGGACGTTTTATTTTACTTCATTTTGTGAGAGAGTGGTTCTTATCGTACAAGGTATTGCTGGAGCCTGCCTCTACATCTTTTGCACTAATAAGAGAATGACCAGATTAATGTTAGATGACAGATATGGTCAAAAAAGATAGCGTGAGCGGAGATGAAATAAAGAGCAAAGAAAGCAAAAAAGCCTGTTTTGTCTTTTAGTAGAGTCCCTTAGTTCCTTGTATATGACTCGAATGTGTGGTACACTTATATATAAGTAATACTTAAGTCGTCGCATCTGTAGTGCCTCTAATATAAGTAGTGATGTTGAATGCGATCCAAAAAGACGTGTCTGAAGATGAAAAGACACATGCTCGTTCTAACTATTATTCTGTAGTAGGCAGTTATACTTGTGTTGTCGTAGTCGTAGGAGAGTCTCGTAAAATAAAGCTAACTGTGACAAGTCTAGTAAAAATGTACGTAACAACGAAACGTACCTTGTTCATCAGATTGTTTCTTGTCCTGTTCCGAGTCGGAAATGTCGACGTCGTCATCATCATCAGGTCGATTTCTCGGCTCCCAAGTCATTTTGTTTTCCTTCTTGAGTCTTCTTCGGGCATTGGCAAACCAGGTGGAGACTTGAGTCAAAGTCATTTTAGTGATAATGGCCAACATGATTTTTTCCCCTTTCGTAGGGTATGGATTTTTCTTGTGTTCTGCTAGCCAAGCTTTGAGCGTACTTGTCGTTTCCCGAGTGGCATTCTTTCTCCGACTCCCGTTCACATCCACAGCATAACTGAAATCCATACAAATACTGTAGCACACCACACTTCGTATAATATGAGTTTGTTTTACAATTCACACAACTTAACAGTTCTATATAGTGTATAATGTAATGTGTACATATATTATAATATACAGTACACGGACAAAATCCGAACATTATTCATTTGGGTGCATTACACATTACATTACATACTCGTCATCATTATGCTTTCAGTATATTCATCTCCAAGTAAGAGAGACTTAAACTTTAGTGAACATTTCCCGAAAGCCTTAGTAGACAAGGGCAAAAGCAATACTATACTGTCCGCGTAGTCACTTTGTTACATTACTTTCCTTTATATTTTGTAAGAGCAGTGTATTTCGTAGTCAGTGACTCGTGTCACTCGGTTTCCCACCGTCAACAATGACTCTGTCCTCCCTAATGCACTTATTCCATTATAACCCCATTTCATAGTTCCTGACCTCCGCCTTGCCGTAATGCATTTCTCACCCCCATTAAATCTCATCATATCATAACAGATTCATTCTCTCTCCTTGCGTCTCTCTCTCCACTCTTCTGGGTGTCTCTACTAAAATCTCGCAAGCGTAATATCCTTATTCAACCAAATCCACATCCAACACAACCCATCTTCCTCATCCGGAATTCTGCCACACATTTTCCCTTTAGTAGTTTCTAGTCACGAGCTCAAATGCTTTTATTACATTATTTCGTATTACATAAATGATATATCTCTCTCTGTAGTATACGATGTAATGTAAGTGTAACGTAATGTCATGATGCACTACGACTACTACGATGATGACGATGACATTATTCGCTCTAGTCATTACATTACGACAATGCAATGTAAATATACTTTTGCCACTCTATTTTCAGAGACTCACTTTCACTCTCCTCTTCATCATCATTGTACACAATCTATTACCCATTTCCCTAATGAGCAAATGTGAGCAAGCACAGATATTTCGTGCATTAGCTATTAACTTCTCTCTTTACCCTCTGTATAATACTTCAAAGTACCTTGTAGGGAATAGGGATGCCCTCCTATAAAAATAATAAAGCCTTTTCTAAAGCTCTATAAAGATATTATACCATTTCTCCTAGTGCAATATAGTTTGCAACAAACATTCACTTTATTATAAGTATAGTAGTGCGATATAAAGTATCTGCATAATGTTCTTTAACATGATATTTAACGCATTCACAGATACTAATGCATAGTTTGCATTTGAAAAGAAATTGAGTTTAATAATGCAATGCAATAAATTAAGCAAATAAACGCGGACGATTTTTAATTAAAAGAACAATAGTAGAACCGTTTGTACTGTACTCATAAAATTATAACAGTAGTTTTATGAAGTATTGGAATAAAAATGCAAAATACCCAGAAGAAATCCTGTATATAGGTAGTCTGTGGGATATGTAATAATAAAGACGGTAAGTCTTATGTATAGGTACCTACACAAACACACTACATGATAATGTAAGGTATACAACGTGTACTTTGTACTTGTAATAGGCAATACTTTTAAGTACTTCTTAATCGTTTCCTTTTATTGTCCATCTTCATGCAAAACTATACACAACAAGAAGGAGCAGGGTATGAGTGAATAAAGTATAACAGCGGCAACTAATGTGTGTAAGCGTTATTACAGTAATTACATTTGATATACACGTTATTACTGCGACTCGCTGATGCTCCTACACAAAAGTAAATTGAGTCGTTTTGCTCAAGTTTGATGATTGATAATAATGCAAAGCATTGTAACGAAAGCACATGCATCGTATCATGATATATTGCTATCGAAAACCTATTATCCTCACTGACACAATTTATCCTTGTAAGTTACTCTTGCTTTGTACTACGAACGCGACCACAAAAGTTTGCAAGTAAAGCATTCGTGTACTAGGTTAACATCCACAACACAAGACTATGCCATTATCCAATCCTTCGCAAACAAATACGTATACAAATACAACATAATAAAGCCAGAGTTTATTTTTCACATGCAATTTTGCAATGTTCGTAATAGACTTTAGCTCCCAAAGAAGGAATTTAATTGGGCCCAGGGAAGGTAATTCACAGCTTTGCGATAAAACAACATGCAACTATTAATTCAACAATAGAAAAACTACTTTAACAATAGTTTTCCTCATTTATGTAATTGAATTAAAAGTAGCATTTTGTTTTATAATATGCATTTCTTTAACAACCTCCATTGTGTATATGATGTGCCTTGACTTGACTTGTGCAGAGATAACAGACTGCAATGCAAACAACTCTCTATGTGTGTGTACTGTGAAGAATTGTGATGAACATACATAAGTATGTACTACTAGCCACAGGTAATAATATTGTGTGATCGTTTCATTCCATACGTAGGAGGAAAAGAATCATTGTGCTATTATGGGCACTATGAAGTTAATTATGCTGGGAACGACGATAAAAGTGAACATCGAAAGGATATGCTTTTATAATGTGTACACAACTTCGAATGTAAATGAACACGGCATTTACATTTACAATATTGCAATTGCAATATAAAATAATACACCATCATATCGTCAAACACACAGTACAAATACACAGCAGGTGGATAATACACAGAAAAATATTATCCTAATAAAGCACTTATATACAGAGTGTAGATTGCCATATACATACTTACCTGTGTATTTATATTATATCTATGTATATCACGACATGACATGATGATATAATGTGAAATACTACTACAACGCAAACAAAATAACTCAAGCTCAGCTCACCTCCAATTTACTACAGAGCAAAATTTTTATTACATGCGATGAGATATTGTAACATGCATAGCTAAAGATAGTTGTTTGTTTGTTTGTCACAGGAAAAGTTGATCGAAAATAGTGTGGGAAGGAATAAGGCTATATGATTTAAGAGTTATTATCAAGTTAAACAAATACTTGTCGAGTGATGGGGATGGGGAATGTATATGCCTAAGTAGCGCATTATTAATATGAATACATAAAGAAAAGCTTCAAGAAAGAAACGCACTTAAGTGTAATGTATGTACATATATTTTTATGGCACGTCACCGAAAATTACAGGAGAACGTATAAACAGAGGCGTATGTAATGATAAGCTATTAAAAGTTTGATCAGAGGGTTCTACTACCGTGTTGCTGTTCATTATCCAACACGTTTAGCTGTGCAAACTGTTCTTGGACTTTCAGACCACGACGACGCAGCTCCCAACTCTCATGTAAAAATCACTACTACTGTTTTTACACTACTTTGCTCACCCTTTACTTTCCTACAACAATAGTAATGCCACTATACAACTAACTGCTACTACTACAATGCCTCTTAACTATATCATGACTCCAATTTCCCAGCATTATGCTCATCGTCTCTTCGTCGTAGCTGAAGTCGTCGTCGCTACCCATATGTTTCTTTAAGTAAACTGTAAACACCCTGTTATACTTAAACTACTTGGAATATTGTATTAGTATTCCCATGTAGAAACATAATCAAACCTTCATTACAAAACTCTTTAGCAACATTATAATAACAATCATAATCACTAGCGGCGATAAGTTCCGTTTATATAAAGACTACTACTACTGCGTTTGCAAGACAGGCCAAAGGACATGCCAAAACCATATGCGCTCTAATTTATCTCTTTTGAACAATATTACATTTACAATTAGATGTAAATATAAGAGTCATAATTTAAGTGTTAGTGTCTATAGCTCTAAGCTGCTATGCTCACTTACTATTTACTAATATGCTTGTTTCTTCTACAGTTACAAATAGAACACAAAGAAATCATCGAGAACATTCAACAAATATGTAGTTTGACATGTAACGTTTTATAGTAGTCAATTGTTTGCCCTTGATATAATTAAGAAAATAAGCGGGTCTCTCTATTGTGTGCGTATTAAGCTATCTCTACTGTAAAATTGCTTATATCCGCCTGGCAGTCATGAATCGAGCTCATTAGTAATACCAATTGCACATTTTTTGGTGCGGAAGACTTTCGGTTGCGTCACCAGATGAAAATGTAATCAGTTCGCTAAGCTTTGCACACTTCTCTTGTAGGTTCTATATATCGCAGCAGAGTTCTGTCTTCTTTCTCTCTGTGCTTCTGCTTCTTTTCCTGCCATGGCATTCGGGAACATAATTATTTTGTTGAGATGATAATAGGAGCAGAGAATGTTGTGTAGAAGTTATCTATGCATATATACACCGAAGTAAAGTTGTGTTTCATGTGTTTGCTTGCATATTGCCTGGTTTCGGTGTATACTTATGTTGTTGTCGTCCTCGTCTCGGTGTGTTATGTATGTGAGCTTGTTTTGAAAGTGAAACGGCGGGGCATGAGCCGAGAAAGACTTCATAGAGAGAGAGAGATATATAGTAATAGTCAACGATGAAATAACTTCTAAGCGAATTTGGATAGAGAGAGAGAGAGAGAGTTGGGGAAAAGAAGGAGCCTATAAAAAAGTGTATAAAAAGACGATGTTTTCCAATGTTCCCCCTGTAGTTAATAGACTGTATTATAAATGGCGTCGAGTAGAGAACTCGAAAAGTGTGAAATGGAGAGGGGAAGTTAATTTTGGTGGCGCGTGAAATTTTTTAGGAGAGCCGAGAGTGCCTCTCTTCTCTCTCTCTCTCCTCTGAAATGCTTTGCTCTTCTCAATTCAACTCAAGTGACTTTACTTACGAGGAGTACTACGGAACGTTACTTTGCTTGACTTTACATGGGTTTCCCATACTTTCCTTTCCTTGTGGCTCCTGAGAAGAGAGATTAAGGGAATGCGCACTCAGGGAAAATCGATCTCGGCCAAGAAAATCCTTCGTGGAGAAAATCTGCCGATTTAAAATCCCATTTTTCTCCCCTTCATATAAATGGGCACATTAGGGAAATTTATCGATCCTCTCATATACTAATCACTTGCTTGCCTCCTTCCTCTTCTCGGCTACAGCTCTCTTCACGTAACACTCGTTTACATTGCACTGCATAGCCAACCAAAGCAAAACATCTTTCTTCTCTCTCTCTCTCTCTCTCTCTCTGTGTACATTAGCACGACACTATATTTCGACCGCTATCACCATCAACTACTCTGTTATGTGTAATGTACATAACGTAGCGGGCTATTGCTTAAGTAAAGTAACCTAACATGAGAATCTCTCCTTAGTGCCATGCTATTACTATATTGCTGTGTTCCTAAAAGAAGCAGTAGTTCTTTCTCAAGTCAAAGTCTACGACGACGACGAGAACTACTACTACAACTCCTTGTCGTATTTGCAATGAAATCCTGCCTTCCAAACTAACATCTCACTCGACTACTCATTGCCATTCCTTTATTTTTACATGTACATGAAGGAAGTTGTAGGAGAAGACCTCAAGACCATTATCTATTACATCAGACTCAACCAGACAACTAAACTACATACGGAGTAATAGTATGTAGTCGAAGAAAAACCAACCAAAACCCATATTATTATACATAATACACCATTTCATATTATAAGGTCTTAACTGTAGTACTTCTGTACTTTTACACATATCTGTGTTATCCGTATACAGCCTGACATCTCATTTTCTCACTTTATATGCATTTCTTGTTGTAATAACGAGAAATGGCGGCAGGAGAATATAAGCCACTGCGCTAATAAATAAAACAGACGAGAAGGACTCATTTTTCTTTTTTGTTGTTGAAATACGGTGAAGACTAGTAGTAGTAGTGGTGGTAGTACAAGTACACGTCTACACGTAGGAAGTAGATATGTGTGTACATGATGATGATATGAAATGATGTAGTACATTTTTAGAAAGAGTTGTGTGAATATCCAATTCTGCATATAATATAGGAATGAATGCTCGCATTTGCCAAACATTAACTTATTTGTTTATTTATTATGTGGTGGAGCTCTGATAAAAGTATTTTTATGGGGTTCTGAGTGGAAAAGAGACAGTTTACTACCGCGTAGGGTCGAGCCGTCTTGACTTTGGAGACGAGACGACTATCTGAAACAAGAGACACTTTGAGATACGCTAGCGAGGTCAAAAAAGGCTAAAGAAATTGGCACACATGTGAGGAATGTGTAAAGTACTCGGTAATAAATGTTGTAAGACAAGAATGCATATGTAAACGTATATGTTTATGTATTGCCCTATGTTATCTACATATGTTAAAGAATTTCTTTCTCTTGACTTGCGATTTATTAGATTGTCTCAACTCTCCTTAAGATGTCATATATATATAGCCCTACGCAGTTAGCCTCCTCCTCTATACAACCATTCTCTCTTCATTCGCTTCATTTCATATTATTATTATCTGAACATTTTACTTATATCCAATACTAATATTACTTCTACGATGTACTATTTTACATACGAAAGAATTCGCTAAGAATCTCATCACAAGAAGACTAGCAACGTAATATAGAACTTAACCATTCATTCAATTCAAGTACATCTCGCTCCTGTGTCCCTGTCCTGTCTCCACTTTAGAAAAACTCAATTTTCTCATAATTAATTGAACATAATTCAGCTAACAAGCCGAACGAATAACTTCAATCGAATCTCTATTCATTTCAATTGTGTTTTCATCCGCACTATTATGTTTCGTGTCTGTACTTTGTCACTGTCACCCTTTATTTCTTTGCATGTGAATTTAATAAGGATTTTTTATGTGTGATGTGTGCATAGCGTACCTACGTCTCTATGTATCTCTACGGTAAAAACAAGTACCACCAACAACTAGTATGTACTTATATTTATTATAACTCCCATTAAAACTGTTAGGCATGTTGTAATGTTCTATAAAAGACCGCCGACTGACTGCTTATACGTAGAAGACATTAGGTATTATAATATATTCACATACCGATACAGATATTACATAGTTAATAATGTCTTACATACAAAGAACATAGGCAGATGAGAAGTTGAGGTTTATTAGTTGCTGTAGAGAGTCATGTTTGTAAAAAGGGAAGAGACTTGACTTGAAGAAGGAAAGAGAAGGATGACTGTGTGTAGTGTTACATATGGGTGGAGTGTAGTACACATGTAATTTCTTGAGGTATTCCTTAGACTAACATTATTTGGCAAACAAATTCTCAGCATTGCTATTTTAAGTCTTTCCCCAAGTATAAATCACTCAAGTGTGGAATTCCATCAGTAACCACACATTCATTTTCTTAACTACATTACGTTCGCTACTCCTAATTACCATTTTACATTCAGGCTTGTCTTACACACTGGCTACAATACAAACTAACTTATTTCCCTGTATACTCTCTGCTACTACAATTCTCGACAAGACAGATAGACACGACAGACCACGACAGGACAGGACAGCTCAAAGGGAGTCGACCAAGAAATGGTGAAAATACCATAATAATATTATTTTCATTTCCATATGCCACAGCCTGCTGTTCTATGTCGTTCTTTCATATTACTACTACTACCAATGCTATTTTGCCAGAGAACAGCTAGTACTTCACTTAAGACAGCACATAGGCACCAATACCACAGTCAGTAATTATACATACCTGGCTAATAATAAGCATACCCTACAACTACTACTACAAGTAGAAATATTAGTATTACAGCAGTACACCTAACCCAGGAAACTTTATTATTTGTCTTGAGACGAAGAAAACCATGGAAGTAATATTACTCCCAAGGTGGATGTCTATCTAAATGTATTCATCTATAATCCAAACACACCACGACAACGATGTCGACGACGATGATGACGGGAGAGAAGTACGTAGTGTAGACATAGAGAGAAGCCCGAAATCCAAGTTGACCACAAGCAACGAGGTTCAGTTAAGACAACATGTAAAATGACTCAAGCTACACATGTCTTTCGTGCAAATGCTTCAAACACAATGACATAATGTCGTTTCCTAGTACTCTCGTCTACAGTAAACAGTTCACAGTGGGTGCACGTAAATTACAACTCTGCCTAAACCATGTGCAGGCATTTATTAGTATGTACATTATTAGTTTACTTACTTCTACCTATATATTACAGTCAGTCAGCATTTATCAACTTGGCATGATAGCTTTTAACTATAACTGTTTGTGTATATGGTGTGGGTGCTATAATGTTGAGTCTATAGCAAATTAATACAGAAATAAAATAGTCGCTTTAATAGAAGGGAGAGGAGAGTAAACTCATTGATCATAATTATGTTTGAAACGAAGGGAAGAAAAGCGTATCAATATTTTAGGCGTGAAGCTCAAGTCAGTCAGCTGAAACTTGGTAAGTATTTCTAGTGGTAGACCTGTGCAAAGTACGCGGAGTGTTATAGTAATGTATCCAAAGGAATAATATATTGCTTGTCTGGATGAAGACAAGATATATATTCTTAGTTTGTATAAGGCGTTCACGAGTAAAATCGTGGAGAATGAGGTACTTTTGGATGTATGGAAGTTCTCCATTATATACGTGATTTCATAGTAGAACATGAAATGAAAAGCTATCAGAAGTTGTATCAAGAGCATTTGAGTGGCTACTGGCTGTTAGGTTAGCTTGGATGACCGCATGACAGTAAGTAATGCTTTTGTAACCGACTGGTGACCAGAAAGACCTCTGCCTTCCATCGATCATAATCAAAACTTTCTTTTCTTACCCGTTGAAAGGGTAAGCAGCAGCGGCGGCGGCTGCTGCAGCCGCAAATCCCGGGTCGTACGGATGATACACTGATGGATAGCCCCAACCACTCGGACCCAATCCTCCTTCCTTCATGTCGGGTAATCCTCCACCCTGAAAATCACAAAGAACAGAATGCATTACAGTTTTATTCCTTTCGACCTTCAACAATACATAGAGAAAATACAATGTCTCTCAATGGAACCAGACGAACAGGACAGAACGAATAAAAGAGTAAAAGTCAATTTGGCTTTTTCTCTCTTTCTTACAATCCGTAATATATAAAGTTGGAAAAGTAGTAGCATGTCTTGTACGGGAGTACAAGCAGTGGCTGTACCCTGTCAATGTCGTTTCTCTGACAAGAAAGTCTTATTGTAACGTGTTAAAGCGAATTGCTATATACATATTGTGTGTTGAAAGGCGTTGACTGAGATATGTGTACAAGCTGTAGTTGTAAATTGTAAATGTAGTATACTGTGTTTTATTATGGCAGAACTACCTCTCTCGCAGATATTTTCGATATGTGTGGAATATACAAAGGTGCCATAGCACGTGTATTGTGTTATAATATTTACTTTTACTTGGATATCCGAAAAAATCGCAAAGCTCATCTACGACTCGATCTCTTCACGCAATAACATTTCTTTGCGTGTTCCAACTCAACTACAATGTAATATCTATATACTTGCATTTAACTTTTACTTGCTGTAACATTCGGTTTATTTAGCTTTTTACTAGTTTCTGTAAGTGTAGCTTGTTCTGAGTCCATGCACTGCCCAGCCTTCTTTTGACTCTATTCCTATATATGTTCCAGCAGCAGACGAGAGAAACAAGAAACACTACAACTATAATTTCCAGATCGATTTCATGTACTTACAAAACACACTCGGTAGAAAAGGTAATTCACAACTTTGTCGCTGCTATCAGTTATGTTGTGTTTCTCGCCAAGTGTCAAGCCACAGTCAGAGCTGTACATTTTTCTCTTTTAAAATATATATAAATACAGCCACTCGGCTATAATGCTGTGAACTACGGCACAATGTATAGATGAAGCGGGAGATGCAGTGCCCGTGAAAAATCACACCCGGTTTGCCCAACAGAATAGTAGCTCTTGTCGTTTCAAAGTCTCTAAGGACACTCTTTTCACTCGACTTTGCTCTACTGCTCTATTCCAATCCCTATATTTCAAGTTATTTCCTTTCTAAGCAGTTCAAATAGGATAAATAGGCGAACGACTTACATTCATACAATATGTATAGCTACAGCTACAACAGCTACAAAGTTAAATTTGAGTTTCGGTCTGTGTCGCTCTAAATGTAGTACACAACACAGAACACTCACAGATACAGATGAAATTCGACTACACATGTTGTTTAGTATAGGGATGGGAAACCATATACAACGTGGAACGAGTGTATTTATTGACACATGGATATCCTACATAGGAGCATAAAGTTATTTTAAATTATCTTCTAAGATTGCTCCCGTTTTTATAGTCCAATGTAAGCCTCTTGTTACACGAGTAAGAAGATGAAAAAAGTACACACAAGTGAAACAAATTCCACGAAAATTTACATCGGAGACACCAAAAGGGAATTTAAGAAAACTGATGTAAAGTTATTATTCTATATAACATTACATATGATTCTCTAAAGTTCTACCAAGAAAAATACCCTTTACAACTTCATGCATGCATATACAATGGCAGTAAAAGTAAATACTACCATGTCGACATTTACTTCGGATACAACGATATAATTCCTATTTTGCATACACATAGATAGGTAGACTGTGCCGTTTTGTAACACGAAACCTAACCTATGAACATGTTAAAAACGTAATAAAATGTATACTTTGCAAAGCATTTATTTCGACTACACAAAGTGCTGACGAAACAGTAAACGTGTGTGTAGTCTCATGTACAATTTATTTGTTGGGGCATTTCTTTGTGCACAAAATATTTTCGTGATGATTCCAACATGATGATATACTTGGCATTGTAATCAGAGAAGATTTTTTTGTCTTCTACAGGCAGAGTTAGTATTTCTTAAGGACTACTATGCTTGTGCACGTACCGTACTATATTTACAGTGCAGCCAGTAGTAGTTTATTGGAATTGGTAAGTGTAAAGGATGGCAAAGTACGGCCAAAGCTGTCAAAATATTGACTCTCACTTAAATAACTAGCCTTCCCCTTTTCCATTCGTTATCCAGTATTTTTCAGCCAATAAATAACCCTGCCGCCCTTCATCTCATGAGAAGCGAGTCTTCCTCCTCTTTTTCACTTTCAATAAAAACATGTCCAGCCACAACTGATTTATTTTCGAGGTAACACTCTGGGAGTTCTAATTGAATTATGAACAGAGTCATTTCTCCACTAGTGTAAGTAAAGTGTGAATAGTTTGCTTTGCTATTACAGAATTTTTGCCGACAATGGTTCTATCCTAACATTATGCTTACAACCGGAATACAAATACAACTTACTTATAATAAATATTGTGTTGTAAGTAACATCCTATTTGACCTTTTACGCTAGCTTACACCCGTATAAAGTTGTAATTCGAAAAACTATCAATTTTCTTTACATCGGGGATATTACCCCTGTAAAAAATGTAATTGTGGGTTCTTCTAACACGAAATGATAGCCTTGAGCAGTAATCTAACAATTTCTTCTCACAAGGGTCAACACGTAGTAAAACGCCCGAGGCATTTCTTTGCATTAATAACTGGTACGAACTATAAGTGTTTTTATATCTAGTCATATAGAGAATAACTAAAATTAGCTCATTACATGATTGAAACGAAGCTAAGTAGATTGAGCTCATTTATTTTAATCAGGAAAAAATTGTAACGAATATTCAAGTAGTAGTGAAATTAGATTCAGTTTGTTAACTCCGTAGCTGTGCGTTTTCTCATTGTTTTCTCATTCTTTTTAAGGAAAGCAATAATTGAAGAAATAAATGCACGCAAAACCTCAACGCATTTACTACAAAATACATAACATAAGCACAACAAAGCATGTTCACCCCACACCACAAATACAACATCCAGAGAGTACAATAATCAGCCTTGGTAAAACTCGTTTTAAGGAGTCAAAAATTGGAGACTTTTTAATATTTCAAGTCGTTCCATTTGTTAGTCTAGCATTACACACACAACACAGCACTCCTGCACTTTATGACAGGAAGATAAGTTTTTTAGAGTATTCTTTTTCTATTTCTTTCTTTCTCGTCGCCAATGCAATCGTACTTAGACCACTATGTGTTGAATGTTCATTACGAACGATAGGACAGGCATAAAAATAAATTTTTATTCATATATTTTATTCATGCAGTGGTGATTGTGAAGTGCTTTGCAAAGTGCAACGGCTGGGAAATGGCGAGACTCCACCAAGAGAGTGTGGTAAAGAATAGCACACGAGTTGTTCTCAATTAACGAGGACGACAAGACAACAGCAGCTTCTTACATGATATACTCCTAACGTAATGTATATTCCTGACCTGTGTGAGTTGTTGGGAGTCTCTTGGGTATAAACCTAACGTGTAGGTTAAATGCACGAAACACACTCTATTATAAATATTCAAGTATAAATTGCGTTAACATAGCGTTAAGTTTTTCTTTAACATCTAAATACATTAAAATATGTACGAGAACATGACTACGTAAAAGTAATAATGTGTGTATCACATGTAACGTACCTGGTTGTAAATTTACGTTGCGTATGTATGTATAGCACCCTTTATTTGCGTATTGTGTTTCATGATTTAAAAATTCACTTCCTTAATTGGCAATAAAGCTGTGGGTCGTTGAGTACACATTAATCCAACAACTACTAGTCTGCACACTACACACACAATGTGCACATCTATCCTTACGTATAATATTTCCCTGTCGTATCCTACGCTATCTAAATCTTCTAGTAATGTAATGGTAGAACTCTGATAATAATAGCTCGCATTAATTACAAGCTAGCAGGAAAAAAAATACTCATAATACACGAATTACCTTAGCTACACTCTCATCAGCCTTAAACAATACAAGATATTAACTACACAGCTACACACAATACATAACATAGGCAAACATAATAAAACTCACAAAACAAAGTAGCGAAACGCCCAGGAGATTAATTTTGCAAACTCGATTTGAAGACCGAGAGCTGAGAATCTTATCATTAATGCGTACGATGTATTTCGTTAAATAAACAATGTTAATGTTATAGACTGGTTTTGCTGCTTCCCTGCGCACCGAGTCTCTTCTTATAAATTACACTTCTCACTATCTTCCAGAGAGAGAGAGAGAGACAACTGGCAGAAGAATAACCACTACTACCAGTAGTAGTAATAGTAGTAGTATACCTGTAATGGAATAAGTTTATAAGTAAGGTGTACATTGTATCTATAAAAATAAGTAAACATGTACGTGTGTACATACCACAAGTAGTAGGAGTATGTTGAGTAATAGTCCTTACTAGTTTCTATAGATCTCTTTCCTCTCACTACCTCCAACCTCCTCCAACTCCTGACTGCTTTATTTACAATCATATACAAAGTAGAATATTTTTATGTCATCTAAACAATAACCAAATGTAACTTACCCTTTGTAATTTTAACTTTGTGTTATTAGCTCATCCATAACTGAGCTAAATGCTATATATAGTAAATACTCTTCTTTTTATCAGCAAACTTGTATAAATAGCTCTCTTTAGCTATACGTACAGATACACCTGGTTATAGTAAATTTTAAATAGGAAAAACTAGCCTGGCTTGACCAATGCAAACCACAGAACAGACAGGTGAGATAAGTAATAAAGAAAAATAATTCTGGATTACTTAGAGTCTCATATATTCATTCATTGTGTGTAACTAATCCCAGTATTTTATGTAGAGCTATACACTTTAATACAGCACGTACGTGTACAAATACATTTATTCCTTTCCACTTGTGATTATTCCCCCGTGTGTGTGTCTGCTGAATGTGCTATCTTCATATCTTTACTCATTTACATTACATTCATTCCATTACATTTTACATCCAATTCGCAATGTCAGCTCCCACCACAGTCTCAATACCTACCTATGTGTATATTTGTCTAGTCGTTTAATATAACTATGTTTTAGTTGAGCCTCCAACTGTGTTTCATAATGATAATACTGGATTGGACGCGGGGCAACGCGAGACCGTGTGTAAAACAAGTGAAACCGGTAAGACGAGATGTTGGACTCCTCAGTCAGTCCTTATGATAAAATCCTTATCTTTATCTCTAATAATAATATTCCTTTCCCATTACACTCATCCTAACCTATCCTTTTCTAATAAGCTATATTATTCCCTGTACACACTACACTACTCCTGATGTAATTCAGCGTAAACCCGATATTATAATGCTACATTACTATTTACTAAGTACAAAAGTGCTTATAACAACTAGGTAACATACACATTGCTGATAAACATTGTAATAGACATTGGAAAGCATACAGGTAGCTATAGAGGAGGCCAACATGATTGCAAGATACGATAGAAACGCATTTTCAATTCAAACTTCACATCATCAAACTACTAAACTATCCATAAATGCTCTGTATATGTTCACATGATTGTAATGTGAGTGAATGAAAGATTTGACTCCTCTCTCTCGCTCCTCGTTTACATAATATCTAGTAGCAGATATACAGCAAGGTGCACAATGTAACTGATATGAACATACTTCAGGGAGACT
This sequence comes from Pogonognathellus flavescens, assembly GCA_019776165.1. Classification (NCBI taxonomy): domain Eukaryota; kingdom Metazoa; phylum Arthropoda; class Collembola; order Entomobryomorpha; family Tomoceridae; genus Pogonognathellus; species Pogonognathellus flavescens. The sequence goes on along the minus strand of JABASD010000058.1, from coordinate 117,374 downwards.
TGCAGAAAACTATAACTATCAACTTTTATATAGATCAAGTATGTAATGCAGTAGTAGTAGTGGCGACAATTGTAATTCAATTCAATATAAGTTTATTCATCTCGTCAATTCAATCCTCGAAATCAAGTCAAAGCCAAGTTTTATCCCAACGAAAGGAAAATAATATAAGGCTGGGCAAAATCTCGTGGGTAGTTTTATGTCTTTACTGCGTACTCCATTTTATATATACCTATATGGTAGACATACCTAGTCGTATATTTCTATGGTGTGTAATTTGAAAATGTAGTTGAAAAGGTAAATATGAGTGTAGTAGGAGTATATGTAGCAATATAATGTAATGTATGGTAATATTATTAGAGAAAGAACATAGAGGACACATCCAAAGGAGCAGTCTGGAGCAGACCATGGAGCAGAGTACCTACTACGACTACACGTATGGCAATAATAATATAATACTTATAGGTAGGTACTTACATATAGGTAAGGTAAATGTCTATCTGTAAAGTAATGTAAAGTGCACACCACTCTCATTTACATTACATTACACATATCAATGTACATATCTCAACATAGCAACATTTATTTAAACAAAACAGAATAGTGGTATATAGTAGACTGGAAGTGGTATGGAACACAGAGCAAGCTGTTGCTGTATAAAAGTTCCATGTTCCCTTGCTGCAAAATGTAGCTGCTCCGTTGTATATTCTGGCCAAACTGGCAACGGACGCCCATTTTCCTCTTATTTAATTTTCATTTTGTTTCATGGAACATTGATACAATTACATTACATCAAATAACAACTACCTTGGCTTTTTAATTACTTAACTAGTTTTTCCTCTGGTTGACTTGACTCGCTTATTGCTCTTTCCTCTTTGTATATATGTTCTTCCTGCTGCCTTGTTGTGCACATATAGTGTGTTATTATACCTCTCTACTATATTATGTGTCTGAGTGTGTATAGGTATTATGGAAGTACTTGTTTAGCTTGGCTAGCTTTACGTAGCCTGCTGCTGCCAAGCCTTTTGCCTTGCTGTTGCTTCTTCATGTAGTGATTTATTGGCTTGGTGATGGTAACGACTGACTGCTAACAACTACCTTCTGACTTATTGTATTACATAAACTTAAATAGGCTCGAGGCATTTATGTTTAATGCATATAATACAGTCGAGTTGATTGCATTCGCTATAGATTCAATTAGCAAGGGGTGAAATGAGAAGATGTACGCTTATTTTTCTTCTCGTCTTCTTTTTCATGTATATACTTCTACTTTTACAATTAATGTATGCTGTAATAAATTTATCAGCTAACTAAATGTATTTGCTCGCTGGTTTTTTCTTTTCGAGTCATAGAGATCACTGCAGATACTTTTGTACTATTTATGTGAGGTATATATACCTACGTATGGTAAGTTAAGTAGGAAAGACGAGGCCGACACTTGCCGCTAGCTTCTAGTATATATATGGCTGTCTGAAATAAAACTGAAATCATATCATGGCAGACACACACAGCCACAGCAGTGCCACATACAGTACCACATACGGCACACTGAACAAGCCATGTTGAATAGTTTGCCGATTATGGAAAACTACGATTGCATAGTATTGTGTAGTAGAAGGATCATGAATGACGCAGGAACCCTTTGCTTCACCACGGAGAGCCAAAAGTAGTTGAATGATGATCATGATCATGATGCTGACGATAGCTGCTTTTCTTTTCTGGCTATTTACTTGTATTTGTATTAGTAAAGTAAAGGAATGGAAAAAGTACACTTGTATAATAATTTAACAAGGTTTAGTACTGTGTCTGCGTATGTAAAGTCAGTAGTTTTACTGCCCTATTGGTTATTAGTAGGTGTATGTGTGTGTCAAGAAATCTAGAGTTAGCCTGGCAACCGTCTCTTGGTGTGTGTGTTATATGAAATTTTGTAAAAGGATACCTGTGTAAAACACGAGAATGGTTGGGTGCATGCAAATGAGTGTGTGAGGAGTATGTACAGAAATTGAATGACTTACAGCGACAGCGTAGAGAGCCTGATGTTCAGCCGCGGCAGCAGCAGCAGCAGCCAAATAAGCGACTTGATCTGGAGAATAAGGATTATTGGCATTGTGGTTGGATCCTCCATGGTAGACCAAAGATGGGACTGACGATGCCAATCTCTGATAATTTAGTAATCCAGCCGAAGATTTTACACATGAACACAACAACTGGCGGCATGACGGGCATCCGCCTGTCGGACTTGTTCCTGACGGGGATCCACCTCCATCCTCACTTTTTTCACTTCCACCCTGCAAATCAGACCCAACATCGCTCATTACACTCAGGAGGAACTAAACTGAACATCTTGTCAGATCACATAATATCTTTACGTAACATCAAGCCTTACATGCTATTATAGTTATTCGTACGTAACCTCAAACCTCCCTGTGTTATTTCTACACAGTATTACACTGTATTAGAAAAAGGCAGCCATAATTTAGCTTTTAACTTTAAGTGTATCTTGTAGGTATAAGTACAAAAACCACTTTGTAGTAAGCAAAGCAGTCTTCTTCTTAATAACTCCTTTTTAATTTCTTTACCTGTAAATATGATGTTTCTATCTTTGTTTTATTTTTCTTGAGTACTACGTTGTAAATTGTAATTACTATGTTTTTGTTCTAAGCAAAGCTAAACATTAGTGCTTTGTCTGGTCTATTATAGAAATTATTTTATGATACGATACATTTAACAGATATTCGAATTACTTTCATTTCAATTCAACTCGACCAGCTACGTTTCACAAGAAATGTTTTATATAGTTGTACTAAGTTGTATACTCAGAGGAATCTTCCCATGATACTTAAACGTACGTCAGTCGTACATAGGTATTAGTATTACAAGTTCTCCGCCCGGCCCTGCCTCTAACATATGTAACTTAACGGACCGTCTGCTTTGTTCCTCTCTAAACTTGACTTCTTCTGTCCCTACAATAATAATATAATGTAGTAATTCCCTTAAGCTACGAATTCGAGTGAGGCTATACTCATAAGTCATAAGTAAGTGGAAGCAGTTTGACTAGACTCAATAAAATAAATATGTACTTATTAAAAAGTTGTTCTAGATTGCAATTATTGCTTTAAGCTTTTGCATTGCATGCACTAAGTGGAAAAATCTAAATCAACAAACTCAAACTGGACTCTTATCATTTCTTTTATCGGGACGAGATGGAATGACTTGTCTCTTTACTATTTATTTCTATTGCCACGATAAACCATTGTATATCTCTGTGTTTTGATTCTATGCTAATAAACTGACATTGAATACAGTCATTATCATTGACTACTTATTTGCGAAGGTATGCTGTCTGTAACATTTACGACCATCTCTCTCTCGTTCTCTGGTCTACTATTTACTACTTACTACAATTGATCCATATAAACGTTTTTACATACTCACTCACTCACTACCTGCAACATGATGATATGCCGAGTTCATTGAAATCTCATAATAAAATATTTCATAAAAATCCTTCTCTTATCCAATTTCATTGAAAGTGCATAGATTTCTGCTCTAGATAATAAAATCTAACAAAACAATCTCATGTCCATCTCTAGCATAACCTCTCAGCTATTAGCGATTTAAATGAAGAGAATATTTGCGCAAGTACCTATAGTAGCTATAACATACCCAATAAGTAATTAGTCAAAATAAAATTAAGCGAGGAAATTAGCATGATTTAGTTATTATGTGAAGAAGTGCAAATGGTACATACATTCATGATGAGATGAGGATAAAGACGAACAGATGTACTGAATGGGTAGTATCAAAATCCAGAGGAAATAAAGTGTCAAACTGTCAAGAGGAACACTTGAGAGGAAAATCGTCTCAACTTGGTCTGCTTCCCACTCAAAGTCAGTCAGATCAGATCAGAGAGTATCAGAAGAGCAGACCAGGAAAGCACAGAAATACTTCTTTGGTTCACTTGAGTTCAATGCAGCTTTGTGATACTGTCCTATACACATACATCCACATACACAGTTCATACGTAGGTGCTAGGTGGTTTTCCTTAACTTCTGGATGTATCTATATATACCAGGACGTATATATATATAGACAATATTATATTCTTCTATATCAAGCAAGTGAGTTTGTCTCTCGCTCGCCTGTCTTTGACTTTCGTCGATATGCAGTCAATACACATACAATACACATACAAGTGAAAAGTTTTCCAGTTCCGTTTCACGTTTCATTCAATTCACTTTTAGTTACGAGAGTAGTAGTAGTAGTACGAGTTGCAAAAGAAGATATTTCTATAATGCGGCGAATATGTAGTTGTAGTACCTATGTAGTATTTGCAATATAACACACGTACACGTAGTACTTATATATTTATAGCGTAGGAGTTTCGGAAGCTGCAAACTTCTTCTTCTTTTTCTCTTGCACTTTATGCCTCTTTTGTATTTGTATTAAGGTAATAGTTCAGTATATCTGAATAGTGTGGTGGTAGTAACTGTATTATATGTTTTGCTTTTTGTACTTGTACTTGTTTGACTCATTCGTGTAGTATTTTTATTGTAGTAGTAAGTATTGCTGTTGTAGTAGTATTATTCAATTTGAATCCTCGACTCAAATAGTTGTAGCAACAGTACGAAAACTGAAACTAAAAGTTTATTCAGATCAAATCAGATCATATCAGTTTTTCACAGTTCACTTTCTTCCACGAACGAACAATCAATTTACTTGAATGCATAACTTACTGTCGCAATACAAAGAAGACTTCTATAAACCTGGTAGAAAACTCGTGTAGGAATTTCTTACTCGGATCACCAATAAGTCAGCTGGATTGTAACCGTAGTGAAAATTTTTATCTCTGTAGTATTCCCTCCTCTATCTGTATATGTTTTTATATCACACACAATCCTTTCAACTAAAAGTTCAACTCACTTTCACACAAATCCGATTCAATCCATATACAGGTGATCGACACAGACAGTCAGTCAAACACAACTTGTACAAATTCAGAACTTTCACATAGAATAAACACACAGGAAATATTCTTGAGATTCTTTTCCACTTCCTTACTATCAGTAAATATTGTATTGCCTTATGTAATCTTATTCCTTTTACTTTACTATTACAGTAACAGTATTCTCCTTACCAATAACAATATTATTATTACCTATACTGTACTTCGGGTAAAAAACTCGTGTGTGTATATATTACATAAATAGAGATTCTATTCTATAAGAATACTTTTATGTGTCTATTAAGTATTTACGTACATACAAATACAATAACTCGTATGCAAATTCATTTTCGAGCCCAGAGAGACAAAAATTCAGTATGTGTGCGGATATTGAAATGAGTTGATTATTCCTACTGGTATTATTATTATTATTGTTTGTCAGCGGAGACGACAGGCCTTGACTGTGCAAAGAAAACAACTGGTATGTAATATCAGTACAGGAGTAGTAGTAGTAGTAGTAGTAGTAGTAAACGTTATGGTTGTACGGAACGAAACGTTGTAGCTAGTAGCAGAAAGTGTTAGCGTAATGTGTTGTGTTGAGTGGCGGTGGTGAGAAGAGAGTGACTGTTTTGTAGTGTGCTTGTCGTTTCACAGCCGTGTTGCTGTTGTGTTAATGAGAGGAAAGGTAGTTAGCAACGTAAGGTGTTTGTTTGCGGCCAGTTAGAAGAATTGAGTAGGAGTAACTCGCAAGTAAGTAGCCGTGGCCACAGGACAGGAGCGTCACAATGCACAGTGGCAGATAGGGAGAGGTCAGCAGACACAGACAGACTGTGTAATATGTATATGTTCTAGTAGTAGTATGATGTTGTTGTTGATGATGATGATCAGACACACAACGAACGGGTGACGGCCACTACCACCACCACTACCTATACTTCCAGAGAGAGAATAAAATATCAGTTGTTGCTACTGCTCTGCCTGTAAGGCAGTTGGTGTATGTATTGTCTGTGTCTGTACTGATGTGCCTACTGCGGAGAGACTAGACCAGTTAATTTAGTTATACAATGTAAATATGTGTGTACAATACACACGTTTATCAATGTTCAGCCAGGGTGGTTATAGTATGGTAGTAGCGAAAGGTGAAACGAAGATGAGAGTCACACGTAGTGATGATGAAACACCTATACAGTGCTTGTCTTCTACCACACAGAGAATATTATGGGATGTATGAGAGATGTGAATCTTCCTCTCAAGTTGCTGCTGACTGATATTATGATTGTTGAGTAGTAGGTATCTTTTCTGCTTTCTGTATGTGTGAGCTGGCTTCTTGTGGTGTGTGTGTGGTATTGTATGGAATGGGTACTCCTATCTCGTCCTCAGATGTACAGATGAGAGATGATGTGGTGGTGGTGGTGCTTGTGATGTGATCCAGGATGGATGGATGAGACTGGTGAGTGACAAAGTTTTTCTTCAGGGGTCACATGATCAATGCTAAGTGTAATAGAGTGTAGACTAGCTTCTTCTGCTGGTGGTAATAGGTAGGATGAGCTTGTTATAAATATAATATTATTAAAGTAGGTAAATGTAATGTTATTGTAGTAAAGTGACTGTGGTATAGTAAGAGAGTAAGAGTAAATGTGCTCGAGTTGAAATGGATGTGTCTTGTCTAGGTAATGTAATGTGATGTAAGTTCTTCTGTGTGTAATGTAACTAATGTAATGTGTGTATGACGGTATGTTATTCTCTGTTATATTATGTATGTAGCTGTTGAGGCTCGTATGTTATGTAGCTGCTTTGTAGAGCTGTAGCTTGTAGCTATATAAGTACAAATACGTACAATTTACCTACTGCTTATTTACTACAACTAGTAGTACTTCCACAGTTCCTCTGACTGACTTAAGTAAGTAACGTGGTAGTAGTAGTGAGTTTGTTTGTAATATGTGTGTGAGTTGTTTGTACGTGGTGGTTGTATATGGCGAGAGTAATGTAGTAAATGTTGTTAAATATACAAGACGGGCAGAGAGAGAGAGAGAGAGACAAGGTTCGGTCGGTTGGTTGTTCTTGTTGGGCAGACCAAATGTATTTGTATACCTACGTGGAACAGAGCGAGCCTTGTTTATTGTGTGTATGTATGTAATACGCAGAGAGCTACAGCTATATCTCTCTGGTGACTACAGACGTTTTGTATTATGAGAGTATGTTGTGTACTTAAGTAGAGACGAAGAGCAGAGAGCGCGGCAGTAGTAAATAGTCGGAGAGTATATGTAGTAAGTAGGTATTGTGATTGTGTAGTAACGTGTATGTTATGTATGTGAGTAATGTTAAAGGCCTAGGGTTGAGTTGAGAATCAAAGAGAGTTGTTCTGGCTAGTAGTTACGTTGAGTAGATGTTGGTTGGTTGGTAGTTATGTTATGTAGCTATGATGTGATGTTCGGTTAGTTGGGTAAGTAAAAACTAGTAAGTAAGTAAAGTAGGTACTACTTCTACTACTGCTCCTGTTATGTGTACGACTCTCGGCGAGTGTGCCTGCCTTTGCCCTGGCTGTGTTTGTATACAGAGCTGTGTGTATGAGACATAGAGAAGAGTCGCAAAGAGGTTGTAGTATGAAACTGGTGCCTTTAGCTGTGGTGGTTGCTAGTGTGGCTCCTGGCTCTGCAGTATGGATAAAGGTAGTTGTAGTAGTTGGTTCGTCGTTGTGTATGTATAATATGGTGTAGTAGTAGTAGTATGTATGTGTTTCGTGTGTGTGTAATGTTGAGTAATGTAGGTACATGTGTAGGGATCTGCTTACCTGGTTGTTGTCCATAATGTTTAGTTGCAGAGTTTGTTGGAGGAGTTTGTTGGAGTCGTTAGGACAAGCACTACCAGTGTTACTGTCGGGTCGGATGCTAATGGTGGTAACAAGCATTTCCAGGGTTTGGCCAATCATAATCATGTCTTGTGAACAATAACGTTGTTGGGGAGAGAGGGATCGACTTTTTCTCTGGGGAACCTGAGTTTCGGTTAGATTTTTCTCCCCGCCAGCGGCGTCATAGTGGTTGGCTGCTAGGAGACCCGCCTCCTGCTCTCACTGATACATCGCGATGGTTATGCTCCTTTTGTTACACTCCCTTGTACAACCCATGTTTCCCTGCCATCCCTCACTTACATGTCAATCAATAACACTCTCTTATCGACTTACACATGATCTCCTCCTCATAAATCCAAACACACCGGGCTACTTACTACTCTCTCATACATCTATCTCTCTCTCTTTACCAGCAATCCACATTTACCTTTCCTCTTTATATGTTACACAACATCTCGTAACATCGAACATCATCTAATGTAATATTGTAACACATCTCAACTCTCAAATACCAACCAGCTACCAAATACTAAACCAACCAACTAGGAACAAACTTACCACACCACTACTTAACTATCTGACTGACTGACACTACTTACTCTCTTTGCTTGTGCTTCTCCTGCTACTGCTACACGCTCCTTCAAGCTTCTATCAACCAAACCTCCTTCTAAACTAAAACCCGAAACACATGCACTTCTAGGAACACAAGTACAGCAGTCCTGATGGTATTTATACTCCGAGACCATTATACAATTTCACATATTCTTTGTGGTATCGTCATCCTTGTTGTATGGTATGAAAGAGAAGTAGTACAGCCGGGTAAAAGACAGAGACACGCCATGAAATTCTCACTCTCTGTCTCGTTGAGTTTGTCTGTATATTTATATGATGTGAATGAGAGAGAACTCCGGACTAAGTAAACGAACGAGCTACGACAACCGCAAGTCACAGACCTAGGTCCTTCCTCGAAGTATATATATTATTATGATTATGACTGGGACTACTGTGTGAGTGAATACACTCACCTTTTCCCTATCTCATCATCAGCACCCTATACTTACTAAATGTGCTGATGGATATTATGCTGTCTGTACTTCTCGCAGTTGAATGTGTAGTTAGGTAATACTCGTTTATTAAATCAACCCAACTAACTATGTATGTCAATAGATTTTACGTCCACCGCTTCGCTTTCCGTTGTAATAGTTAAGTTGGCTTTTGTATTGGTGGTTGTATGGCAATGTGAGTCCCATTTCGTTCTACCTGGTATTTATCTGATACACATACTTGATTTTGTGCATGATTAGCACGTATGTACTCCGAAAGAGCTCCCCTTGTTTCCTATATTATTTATTCGCTCGGATTTTCATACATTTCTGTTCCTGTTTGACCTTTCACACAAACCATTTCCTTTTTTACCAGAAAATTAGTATTTTCTCCTTTATGGGCTTCTTCAGAGTAACATATCATGTAACAACTAAAGAAAATAAACGAAAGAATCCATTTATAAATTCATTACTCTACTTTTTTATTCTTTCGTCGTTCCCAAATACGCTCCTTGTCCTTTGCGTCAATGGAATATTTACGATTTCCTTCGTTTTATTAGAATAACAAGTCAGGGAAAGCACACGTAGAAATAAACAGCTTTGTTTATATGTACACAATCTACTTAAACAATGGAATTTCGTAATGGCTTTTATTGCTGTTATACTGTGGAGCTAAATGTATATAATATTTTTGGAAAAGTGTCAGTACTACCAGAGAGATTGTATCGGTCGATACTACTACTACTACAATACAAACTGAACATAATAATATTACTACTACATGCTCCTACTTTACTACAAACAAAACTGTACCTGCTACAATATACGCTATAAATAAAATACTACTCTAATTTACAACATCGAGCTTTTTACGGTATTATTATCGATAGAAAAAACGAAAAAGGAGGTTGACATAGGTAGTGTTTAACTTTGTTTGTTCGGTGTGACAATCTATTTCATCAAATTGGTTTCAGTCGCATTGATGTTGGTAAGATAGGGCCCTGCAGATATAAAATATTAACCAGGCAGACCTAGATGCAACGTTATCCTTGGAACTATTGAAAATCATTTTATCTTTATAGCATGGCAAGCACTGTCATGGAATTTCACGGACATGGTTAGCTCGTATATTATCCCAAGCATATTATATCACAATGGAATAGTTCGTATCGCATTGAAAACTGAAGTTAATTTAAGTGCATCCGATTGCGACTGAACCGGGAGAGAGAGAGCAGCCGTGAAGAGAAACATACGAAGTAGACTTTACCTTACGACTTCTGGCAGTTAACTGAAGTGAATGAAAGCGTAGCAGAGAAGGAAGAAAGTCGAGGAACATTTCTGAGCAAGGAAGTTTGAGCCGCGGAGCTGAGCATGGAGAGAGACTGACTAGACTATACCTCTACAGGAAAAGAAGCAACTCCCATTTTTCTGCACTGTGAGTCTCGAGTTGACTCGAGTCGATGACATGACTTTAACTTGCAATACGACGACGACAACGACGACGGGCGGACTTCTTCGTCAGTCGAGAAGCAATCGCCCAACTATATGCCCATTTACCACGAACAACTCAAGTACGACTTGTTCCTTGCTCTTTCTCTCGTCTCTTCTTCTCTACGCGGACAAAGACACGACCTTATCACCTACACATGAAATGAAAGTAAAGTACGCAGTGACAAACTCTCCTACGTACACTTCCCTCCATATTATGTTACGACTAACCAACAGGACACCATCATATAATACACCGTGAAGCATATCGTCCTCGTACAATCTAAACAGCACAGCAAGAACAAGAACAACCCAATACAATGATTTTTCCTTCTTGTCATTTCTAAGTATATATAATAGTAGTGGAGGAAAGCGTCTCTTTTCTCTTTGTTGGTTTATTGTAGCTTTTCTCAGCTCATGTCTCTCATGTTTTTATATACATACAAAGTATAGACTAATATATTATTTTGTATAAAAGAAAATCGTGCTGAGTCAAGCAAATACTTAGAATGTAGAACGTATAAAATTTATATTGATAAAAATCCTCTGTGCTTCGCTGTATGGTATATGGTTAAGCATTATGTGACTTTGCAATCTATTTATATATCATGTGTTCGTATATGTAGCGACAACACATAATACCACGACTACTACTACTACTACTGGCATAATGTAAATATCTATACACACATGTATGTAAAATGTACATGCAGTGAGAGAGACACTAAAGAACAGATACGCTTATGACGGTTAGTGGTTGTACTACTGTGCATGTGCATTTGTTACTAAAAGGAATTTCCTTTTACTTACACTCCTCCTGGTAAGCATGTGTATACTTAGAAGAACATATACGACTATGTCTCATGTGCCAAGACACTATTATTCTTTTTCCACAAGCTTTACTTCTACACTCCAATTTCATTCTTGGCTGTATTGCATTTTTACTGCATAATACTCCTCTCTCTCTGTCTCTCTTGTCTTCCCATCTCACTTTCCCCACAGTTATCTGCTATAGCTTGATTTTTATATGAAGTAGACAAAGAGTTTCTTTTGTGTAGTTTGGCCTCGGTGGCCTCTCCTCACACGACATGACAAAATAGATAGAACGACTCGACGTGGATGTATGTAGCATGGATGTACTCCGTCGTAAAGTAAAAGGAAAATGTAACACCCGGTGATAGGTTTTCTTTTCTCCGAGTTGACTCTATACCACTTTGCTGGGCGACTCTACTTTCCCTGACGAGTTTGCTGGATGGTTCGTCGAGGTTGAGCTAAAAGCTGAGTGAGGCTGAGCTGCTGAGCGTATGCATACGTACATCGTACATCCTCTGACATGCTCATACATGCGTACATACTTTATGGACATGTGTATACATTTCCCCTTATCTGTATCACTATGTTCAATGTTGTGTCTACTCGAGTCTCCGGAGCTCACTCACATCGCATTAGCTCTTTCTCAGCAAGTGCACACGTTTCTACATCGTAGTACGTATTACTTTTCCTTGTTGTAGTCTTTCTTTCTTTGTATGTGCAATCTTTCATTCGTTCACGGCATCTTGTAATAGTAATATGGCTATATTGTATAATCCTCCATAGGTATGTGCCTCCAATGATTCATACAGCTTACATTTATTTATATAAAACTTGAATTGCACAAAGGAAAAGAAAATAGAATTATATAAAGATACCTATACTATGTACTTACTTGTGTTTGTTTATTGTACATAGGTAAGTGTAGTAGTAGTATTTTTATAGGAAAAAGTTAAGGATAGATAAGGAATGGTATGGTACGTTATAAGGATGATGATGGTGAAAGATGTACATAGACAAGCAAGATGGTATTTATTTTTTGGTTGTACTAAAAATGGTGGGTTTTTATTGTATACATTCAATAAGTACACATGTAATATAAAACGGTGATGCTGAACTAACAAACAATAAATCGAGTAACATGAAAAAGTAGTCTAGTCTATAAAGCTGTAAAGACTAGCAGACTAAAACGATGGGATTGATATTTACGTCTCGGCTCACCCCTATAAAATAATACGTGTTTACGTCTGCAGTCTAGCCGCAAAAATCCTGTGCCGTATAAAGTTAAAGTGGTTTACTGCTCACAAAGATACCTAAGGTTATTGTTAGTGAGAGTGATAAACGCACAGTGTTCAGATGAACGTTAATAGAATAATGTAATGTAATGGGGTACAATAAAACAATAGTTGTAATTACTATTAGCATGGTATGATATGGCAAAACGTTAAGTTTTACGTGTGTGCCGTGTGTGTGCAGAGCGCTGTATACGAGGAGGCACATTTACAAGGAGCAAACTCGTTTCGTCTATTGTTAGTTAAATAAAAGAGAATTTAAGTGGAAAGAAGGCAAAGGTAGCCACCTAGCAAAAACATCGAGCCTCACTTGACGACTGAGTTCCACTAGAAGTTTCATAAAAGTAAAGGCAAAGTTGCAGAAAAACATTAAGATAATAAAACATAACTTACAGACATCAACACTAGATGTATGTCTATGTACAGGCAAGTAATTACAATTAAAATTGACATTGAGAACTATCCCAGACTAACCTAACAAGCTGAAGCTCTTGTTGCAGCTCTGTCTTATGACTTCACTACTTGGTTAAATTATTATCATTAGTACCTGTGTTTGTGCTGTTGTGCGTTTTTTGTTTTGTTTGTATGTGTGTTGTTGTGTGTGAGTGTTTGCATTAGATATACATGAACTAGCGCACACTACACGGGAAAACTTGAAGCTTTGCTTGTAATCTATAGTCCCTTGTTAAAGATTTGCATATTCTTATCTATATTTCTGTAATTTATATCTATACACTTTATTTCCTCCTCTGTTTTGCTATACATGCACTGGTAACTACTGTAATACTCGTACATGTTTACAAAAGTCAATGTTATATTTTATATTTCATATATATATTTATATAGGTATTCGTATATAAATTTTGTATGTGTGTGTATATTTGTAGGAAATGCTGTGGTCATAGACAGAATAAAGGCTGAGCTAAATTGAACTGACTGAAACGATAGTCTTTCTCATGTCTCATCTCTTCTTGACTCCTCAGGGAATCTTGTCAATTTTATCTGTACTCGCGTCTCTCCTATTTTAGTGGAGTTTTTTGCTTTTCATTTTCCATGAATTGAATTGCGTACTTACATACAGATAGCTACAAGGTAAATAATATTATATACGTTGTAGGAATAGGAGAATGCAGTGGGTATAATAAGTACAGATATAAGCACTCTGATAAAATGAAATAAAACTAAACAAAACAAAAGCACTTTGTTTCTGTGTTGTATGTAACGTAGTAAAACAAAATGTAGTTGTAAACTAAATGTTATGTATCTGATAGCTTTATACAAAGTTATTTTGATTGGATTGAATTGAATTGGATTGCGACGATAGGAACAAAGGTGTAGTAAGTAAGTCGTAATGCTATTGCTATAATATTATATTATAACACAAGAGATTTTGGCTTTCGTAGCTATTACTAGTATTACTCCAGCTGAAGAAAGAGTCTGCTGGCTGTCGACATGTGTAACATTCTATTGTAGTATGCTGAATGAAAGCATGAAAATAAAGTTATCTTTCTAGGACATAAATTCAGCATTAAACCTTAGAGAATTTTATGACTCGTCGTCGTTCGTCTAGTAGAGATGACGAAATGGAGATTAGTTTTAGTGCTTACATGGTATACTTGCTACACACGTACATAAATATAGAATATATAGAACTACACACATGTAAGTGGTTCGTTCATACGCTTCACACAATGCTCAAATGAGATTGAGAGGAGAACTGTCGAGTGCTTGTACAGCTGAATTGAATGTAGACATACCTTTGTGTAAAGTGCGAGTGTAACATATCGGGAAACATAGGTAAAGTGTGTGCCACAACTGTTTTACTTTATTTTATATTAAGATATACGATCAGTAGAAATATCTACATATGTATGTGTGTATTAGCGCGACAGCCACACCACTCCGCATCGGCACAACCCGACGAGCCTGCAAAAGGAAAAACCTTTGGGAAATTAAATACTATAGTCTTTTCTCGAGGCTAATAGATCACTAGAGATTCATCTCACTTTATTACTTTGTCAATTTACGACTAAATCTCAGGCTGGCCCAGCCCAAAAGCTGACTATGAAATTCGGGCTCGGCTTCTTCTTCCTCCTTACTATATACATAAAGCATTTAGTCAAATCGGGCAAAGTAAGTAAGTCAAGCGTGACCATAATAATATCATCACATCATACCCACACCACCACCACCACCACCCGTATACCTACTACTCCAGCTCATGTTCGTTTCAGTAATACTACTACACACGTTATTATTACATATCCTATGGTGAAACATGAATACACTTTGCAACACCAACACTACAAGGTAGTATATTAACACAGAAAGTTTTTATTGTGTTAAACGCCTACTCAGGAAATAGTTATGAAATGAAATGGAATAATTTTTTCTTGCTCCACATTGGGTAGTAATAATAAGTAAGTAATCGTAGAGAGCCGACGAGCTGAGTGAGAGAGACGCAAATGAACAGCAAGCGGTACGAGAGAGGATCGAAAATCCAAAGTGTTAATCAGCAGTCAGCCACTACTCAACTCAATTTAACAACTCAGTCAGCACTCGTCGACTCGAGCCCAATTTCATTCATTGCAGCAGCATTCCATATGCAGAGCAGCCCAGACTTGAGACTACTTACGATTATACGAGCATACTAATAAATCGGCTAACTAAGCTCAACTTAACTCTTCTCGACCAGTTTTTTGGCGTTAAAGTATAAAGGGGAGCAATAAAAGGCGTAAATTTGATAAGCGGCAGGAGTTAATTGAACCAACAGAATTAATGTGAAGAGAACTCAATTAAGTTATGATTTTGACCATAAATCAGGCAAAGCCAAGGCTGGATGAGCAGAAGGTAAGGCAGTCGAGGATGACAGCATGAAATGAACTTGGGAACTTCAAACAAAATCCTGCCAACTAATAATATTTATACAAAATGTGGTTATAATTTACCCAAAACAAATACTGGATATTATATGGTAGAACATGTTGTGTATATACTTACGTGTTACGTATAGATAAATTAATTTATATCTAGAGATACACACCTAATCTAAAATTGCCTTGTTTCATACCTCGTTCTCGTATTTCGTATAGGTATTAGGTAGGTATAAATGTTTGTGTATTTTACGTACAGATACATACGCATGTAGCTTTATTACATCTGATGTGATGTGCGAGTGACGGATATGCGATATGTGAATGATATGTTGGTTATAAAAGCAATTTTTTGAATGTACATATTTTAGGGAAGGAGAGCAATGTATCATCTCGTACGGTTTAATCGTAGCGTTGAGCATGTCAACACGAACATAGAAAACGAAGAAGATGTCTTTGTGAACATATTGATTAAGGAACGGCATAGTGTAAAAGATTGGTGGATTGAATTTGGAATGGATTGGAGAGTAATGTTGATGTTGATTGATGGCGAGAACAAAAACTTGGGGTTATAAATATTATTTGGAGTGGCAGTGTAGAACTTTCGACATTTTTTCCTGCTAAAAGATTGTGAGATTGGTATGCGATTGAGAGATTTGGAGGATTGGTAGTTGGGAGAGTGAAGAATTCCCAACATGCGAATAAAATGGGAGAAAACTATGTGGAAAAGTGGAATTTTATTCAATTCAATGGAAGGAAAGAGTCCATTTAGTTTGGTTTCCTTCCCCTCTTCCTCCGCACTTGGATATATCTGCGACCAAGATGCCAAAGTCAAAAACAACGAAAGACACTACAGCATCGCGGGTCTTTCCAACATTTCCATTATTTCTTATAGACAATAGTCATAATGTATGGGATTCTTATAGACTCTTTTGTACTATAGATTGCAATCTGACTATTACTTCTGCGAGTAGTAATAGTGGTAGTGGTATTGTGTTTTTGTGTTCATCGTTTATACATATACATTCAAATATAATACACAGAATAGTCAAGAAAAGAAGACATAGCCACCTACATAGATTTAACACTGACTCCTTGTCTTGCCTTTATTTCCTTTCCCACATCTCTCAAGTTAAGTCATGCCTAACATCTACATACATGTAGTGTGTGTTTTGTATTGCTCTCTGCATGTGTGTTATATGGCTGCAGCAACTCGTCGTTGTCGCTCTTTACAGTATTGTAATGTAAAGCCCGTTTTCTTGTCGTCCCATTGTGTCCTTCTTTGAGCATATGTAACTTTTCTATGTACTACTATTTGTAGTAGCATTTTCTTCTTCACTTTATATATATTACCAACTCTAACCATATACATTGTATGTAAGACAGAAAATAAATATATGTAAGATTTTCCCTACAGAAATCGCTGTTGTGTGAATACAAACTAAATTGCAAATTGCAAATGGTAAATCCATGCAAGGAGATAAAGATAACATCTGCTGGTTATCAATCCACAATGAGCAAACACAGTTCAGTCGAGTATGAAAGCAATCAGTTCCTTATTTGTACATTCATTTGCACTGGGGAACAAAAGGTTATTTTTACGTGCATTACTCTCTGCTACTACAGAACACAGTGAGGTTCTATGAGAAGTCAGTCCTGTTATATTTATAGGGATATTCCATGTACAGTGATATTGATAAGTTAAAAAGAGATGCTAGAACATGTACATTTGGACTATACACGAAGAAATACAGTAAAGTACTTGATACAGATAGCAAACAAGCAGTAATTACATTGAATTACACTAGGTACATAGAATTTATTTTAGAACGTAGCACATTTAGCATTACATTACATTTTACATTATGCACACATAGGCAAACATTATTGTTGTACACAGTTCTATTGTTAAAAGTTAATACCATCAGAGCATACATTAGTAGAAACAAATACAGTTCATCTTGAAAGTTACGCATGTGTTAAAAAAATACAGAAGGAAAGTTTACATAGTAATCCAACAAGATATTAACACAAGTGCACACAGACAGAGCTATTGTTCTTTTTCTTACACAGCTTACCACTCCCGTCGTCTCTGCAGATATTCCATATGCATTGTTGAGTTCTTTTAGCTGCAAGTGAGTTTTTGCAAAGGTTAAAGCTTTTTGCACGACTTGAGTATTTATATATATAGACAGATATATAATATATACTTAGGCATATAGTATTAGTGCAATTGTGGATTTTAGTAGCTGCTAGACGAGCTAGCACCTTGCTCCGCACTACTGGAGCTTATTTGCGATTTTATCTAATTAGAGCGTGTAAATAAAAAATGGGATTAATTATTGCATTGTGTTATGGCTAGCTCTAGTGTAGTTTCAATTGTGCAAGGTAAGGTAATGTAAACTCGAAATGCTTCTATGTGCTTACAGAATCAGTCAACGTGCGATTTTATGAACTGTGAGAAATAGCGCAACTGTTTCACTACCAAAAATAACACTACATATAGCAATCAAATCAAATAAAGCTAATATATTTGTATTGTACACCATTACCTATCATACTGGTAACTTGAATACACCATCCTAGCATTATCACGAACACAATGCAGCAGAGCCGCTTACATGGAATTGTTTGCACATATTTAGTGTAATAATTTCTTTGGTTTTTTCCATCCAACCGAGAGGCAATAGAATTTTATCTTATTCATTTAAAGTATTCGTCCAAAGAAAAGATACGAATAAAAATGTGTAGTCACTATATTAAAAATATATCTTTACATCACTCGTGATTGTAGATACATCTAGTATATTTATTTCGGTCCTTGTAGATTGCAGATTCTATCTCACCACATATAAATTATACTTTGCGCAATAGATTGGAAATTGAGTTGAGCAGATAAGCAAGATTTTTCTTAGACCATTTAGAAGTATTAAAAGACTGCGTCAGCCTACGTGGCATGGCCTTATAAACATTGGTATTAATATTTGCAATGTCGATACGATAATGATTTTAATTTGATTTGATTTTCGTTACTAGCTTTCGTTTCGCTTTATTCCCTAGAGGATTTCTGCCTTGGTTTATTTATACGGCTTATCAAGTCATGCAAGAAGTGATGAGAGTTCGACTACGTTGCGTTGACAGAACGGATTTTCAACACAAGTGGTTTCATGCATCAATTAGAGTTAAATCTCTACACTTTATGTATGTGTGTATACACTTTGTATATTTATACTCTCGAGTGTATATAGGTACATAGCTTGGCTACTGCTACACTTCTACTATTTAGATTGATGGATAAAAGTTTCAGCAGCATATCTCAGAATCTCTCTCTCTGTTGGCTGATTGCTACTACTTACGAGTAAAATGAACGGAGAGAAATTTCAAAGTCTGTTTTATTCTGTTCTACACTCAGAGTCCTTGCATTTCATGTATTTATAACGTCATACGAGTTAGTAAGTAGTTTTTCATAATGTTGTACCACAAGTAAAGTGGTAGTTGCGTAAAATAAAATCCACAACTGTCATGTCATATAATAAGGAGAGTTTGTAGAGATATCTGCAGCAAAAAACTTTTCTTGCGACGCTGCTGCAGATATAAAACAGGAGTTGTGTTGTACTGTATAGTGGCTTACTGTACCTTTTAGTAGAATTACGATTGTACTCGTTGTGTATTTATTTGTTCAAAGAAAAAAGTCTAGCTATGAATCACAGGACGATGCTGAGGGTAAATTGAAAACATTTATATGTATGGATAATTAAAAGGGAGCTCCTGAGGGGAATTCCGTGATATTCAAATAGTCAAGTTGACAGTTTTCTCCCGAGGGAATGAGGGGAAAAAATAGTAGCGGGTTCACGTGTTACCATTCCAGGATACAAAATGGATTCCTAGTATTCCTCTTTAACTTTCCACAATGTTCTTTGAGGACAGGGCAGAAGGACGCGACGACGACTTGTACTTACTTAGCTTGACTACAATACATACAAGGATACAACTAGCCTTCCAGGGAAAAACTTGGAGAAACATACACAAATCCATTTCCTCTTATGTATGTACTATGTACATTCAATGCGAGTTGCTTTCAACTTATGGCAAGGTTTAAGGTCTATACTGTATTGTATCTAAACAGAGAGAAGAGAAAAATAAGTGGCTGCCTTGGCATGTCTATATGCCCTATGAGCATAACAGCGAAAACCCGAAGCTGAAATCTTCTTTCTCTTCCTTTTTACATGCACATGTACAATTCCCGAATAGTTCTGTACAATCTAACTGCTCACCGTCAAAACTTCAACAAATGAAGGGGCTTCATAAACTGGGTTCGGTAAAATTTTATACCAGGCAAGAAATTCTCAGCCCAACGACAACACCATTAATTGTGTGGGCAATCGTTAAAGATTTACTACATATAGTATTAAAGATAGATATCGGGTCATCTTCCTCGTCGAAAAATAAAACTTACTAGGTATTAATGATAGGTAGCATCATTTCGTATTTTTATGAGCTATTCAATGATTGCTCTGGAATGGAAAGCCGAATTGAAAATCCGATGTATCAATTGGAAGCTAATGATATGCTGAATATGCTCTAACAGAGTTTACTCTTTAATTTTTTCGAAAAATCTCAACTGTAACAATTATGTAGGAAGTCTTAGTTAGAAGTTTTCAAAATTCTAAGACTTCCTACATAATTTCTACAGTTGCCAATTTTTCGAAAAAATAAAAGAGTACATTATGATAGAGCATATCACAAGAAAAAATTATTATTATTACGCGTTTAAGGTAAGCCAGGATCTTAAATTATTACGATGCGGTTGTGTTGTGAATTATTTATATAAACGTTTGTTAGACTCTTCAAAAATATTGCTCTGTGTAAAAATATTCATTCTTCTGTTTTACGCCAAATTTTTATATGAACAATAAAAATGAGCCTTTCCTCACAATGCCCATGACAAAGTAATACTAGTTAGCAATGTATATTTTATTTACTTGAACGAAGGATTAAGCTCAACAAAACAACCTATGTTTGAAATACCGGATAAGGTATGCGTATACATTAGTAAAATATCCTGGTTATTTTAAGTATTTTACGGTAGGTGCATATAGATATATTATATTAGGGATTTGAATAGGCATATCAGTTGCTTGTTCAGTTGTTCGTATCGCATTCTGAACTGCAAGTAGTAGACCATCTTTTAGCAACATTTTCTTTGATACAGATACACACGATACACAGTTCGCCTATAAATCTTTCTTTTAGATATTACATGGCTCTTTCTTATCGTTAATGTTGTAGCAACTTTACCTTTCCATTTCATGCCATAGGATTTTTCTTTTCTCGGCCTTTTTCTATTTATCTCACATTCAACTTCTGCTGCTGCACTGAACTACCAAAAAAGTCAAATATAATGGAAACCTACATACATAGCTTGTACATACATGCACATAAGTGGTGGTAGTGGATGATATAGCTAACATATCATGTTAAAGCACTATGTACTTCTGTGTACAACTAACTCTAACAACGAAAAAACTTTAAGATATTCCGCTAGCGTTGAATTGGTGACATTGTGATATAGCGGCAGCGATTTTTTTGTTCAGTGTGTATGCTGTGTAATACTCGATGTGCATTATAACTGTTTTGTATAAACTGCACCATTGTGACCTAATGTTAAAGAAATCCCAAAGACACGCCGTTCTAAAATCCGGGAAAAGTTTACAAAAAATCCTTTCGAGACGACAACAAAAAGAAAAGAACCTCTAACAAAATGTCGACAACTTACTCAATTGATAGTTTGCAGTTTGTAATCGAATCCTTTTTACACAACATACACATACATACCTATTTACAGATAGCCCTTTGCAATTAGCATTCACACAAATCGTTTACTTTTCAATCTTCTGATATGTAAACCTCCATGCTGGAACATGCCCAAACATTTGTATGATTAAATTAAGAATTCGCAATCAGCAAAAATTGGTTTCCAACTTACAGGCTTACACAACGGTTACCACTCACAGTGACACATGCAATTCTTATGAAATTAATCTTTCCCGATTATTTGCAAAAAAGCAGACATGCCAACCTATACCAGTATATTCAATTACACCCACAGCCGTGGAACATGCTTATAAATATTAGATGCAATGTTTTATAAAGGCAATTTTTCATTCGGGTATCGCAAGAACTGAATAATTCAACTAGCTCTTATAAAGAGCTCATACTCCCCAGAATGATCGCGCAACCCCATGTGTTCAAAATAATGAAATGTCAATTCCGAACGCACATTCTGCGTACATGAGGTACTAAAATATTTGCACGTAGTAATTAACACTCCTGTGTAGTTTCTGAGGCGAGTGTAAGGTGGGACCTACATCGACCGAATATTTCTGTGGAAGTCACTCAAGTCATTTTAAATTTTTCAGTAATTTGATTTTCGGTGTATTAGGTACCTATCATACTCCACACATAGATGTATTAAAATATTCATCAAGAGGAAGGACGTACACAAAAGCATTAAAGACCCAGTTGTAACTCCGAAGGGAGGTTTATCTATTAAAGAGTAGTCGTCCTTGTCCGCTTATTCAGAGTAGGTGAAATCGAACCCGGCGTCACTACACCATTTGGTCTAGAAAACACAGAGCAAAATTGTTTGCAAATAAATACAATAGTATATTATGGTTGCTTACTTCTATTGCATATCTGTTTAGTACAATACGGTATGTTCATTTGAAACTCATATATTTTAAGTACCACAACATTTGTGTCGTATTATGCCTGTTGTCATACTATTGTAGGTAGGCAGTCAAACTCGTGTCTAACTTCTGTGTAGACACATTGTGCCTGTTGTTTAGCATTCGTTATTCCGAAAGCAAGTCAAACAGACTGAAATGAACATTGTTAAATAATGTATACAGCTCGAAGGAGATAAAATATTAAAGTCTGGAGTAACAGAAGAGTGTCAACATTAATAATGGACAGACGACGACAGAACAAAGCAAAAACGAAATACAGAATTAAAAGTTTCAGCTCTTATTAAAAAGTCAGTCAGACAGAGAGAGAGAGAGACGGAGAGCCATATGCTATGCTCTCCCGCTTTCACTTGTTTTCATTTCAGTCGAATTTCCTCTAAAGAGTTTTACAATTTATAACCAATGCTAATGCTACTACTACTTACGATGACTACTTCTATATATGTTCAAGAGAATTGCGACTAAATTTAATATACCATAATATTGATATATAATATGGCAAAAACATAGTCAGCTCGAGGTAGGTAAAATCTAAATCGGAGCATAACATTATGATACCTATCTACTTACACAACTGAATATATGCCAACAATGTCTAATATACTTCGTATTGCTATTTCAAATGAAATCTATACCTCTACATTTAATATTTACTACATTTACATAAGTTGTGTGATATTCACAAGCATTGGTTTCATATAGCATGTTGTATAAACTTTTATACCTATAACTTTTACTATAAGACTGTCGTGGCATATGTAAAATGTAATTTCATTTCTCTCGACTTCACTTTCCAGCCACTACTTGACTTATTTAAATAATCCAAATGTTGTCAGGATATTAAAAAGCTCCTCCACACATCCATTCTCTCTCTCTCTATTCCACATTGATTTGATTTGGACGTTGCGTTGACTTGACTTGTGTGCGAATGCTTTAACAGAACCCATTAAATTAAACATACATTATACATATTACACCAGGATGGAGCACAAGAAATAAAATACGGGATGGAAACTTTAAAATCAAAATGAAATTTCACCAAATGTATTTAATGGGCCCATATGAGTAGGACAGATTGATTATGTATGGCTTTAGTTTAGTCGTAATGTCAACTTAAATTCCGTAGGCAGCAGCATCAATTCTATATACTGAGTCAGTATAAGCCATAAGCAAAGAAAGAAAAGGGGAAAGAGAGAAAGATACAGAGTAAACTCATATTGTAGTGACTGAACAGACACCCTTTTCCTTTATTGCAGAACTATTGCTTACTCTGCAACATATTCTCACTTGGCTTCATATCTACAATTGACAGCTTAACCATACTGCACTTCATTACATTCTAAAACATTCAATATTGAAAGTGTAAAGTGGCTAGTGTAAATTTGCACTTTACAATTAAATCAATATCACAGACAGAGAAAGAGAGAGAGAGGGTGATATGTCATTTTATTCCAATCCGTTCAACTCCATCAAAATCAAAAGGAAAGTCTGCATTTTACTGTTTACACCACCGCACTCAAACAGACCCTCGTCGTAGATTCTGTTTTGACTCATGCCATTTCTATTGTACAAAAATAGGGACTTAAGTACAAAAGAACAAATGCTAAGCACAGAAACACATTAAAAACATTTAAGCAGTCAAATAATTTATGCTTCCTTCTATTGTATGAAAATTATCATTGCAGCATTTCATTTGAAGTTTGAAAAATTTTATACATTGTAATTTACAGATAATGCAATACCTCAAGCTATAATTTAAAATATTACAAAATTAATTTTTATAAATATCGATACAGGTTACTACAAAATTTCAAAATACGTATTTCATGCGTTTTAATGTACTACAAATAAGTGCAGACTTATATTACATGCTTGCTCACAAAGTTTCGTATAATTTTAATAGGGAATGACTGAAAGGAATAAAAATGTGTGGTAAAGCATCGGTATGGCATGGGATGGCATAATGTAGGAGTTGGAGTATTGGACAGGACAGTAGGGACGTGTGGATAATGATTTATAGGATGAATGGGGATGACAGTGTCTTGGTGGCCGAAGTCTAATGGAGGAGACAAAAGAATAGAGTCACGAAGTGCCCCCTGCGGGGGGAACCAGAGGATCGGTTAGTTCATCACGGGAGGGGAAGTCAACATCACAAGAGCAAGTTGAACAAGAGATGAGAGAGAGAGAGAGAGAGAGGAAGAGAGAAGTGATGGAATGGCTTGGTTTGCTTTTAGCTTCCTTGCTGTTACACTCCCGTCCGTCCGTCAGTTAGGAAATAAATAGAGACAGACACAATGTTTTTGGATGAGGCCACTCTGCAAATAATCCCTGGGGATGAGCAGCCAGCCGAGAGTGAAAAGAGGATTGCACAGCGCAGTGCATCACAACAACACAAACCTGAAACAAGAAGGCGAAAGCTGAGGTAGAGTGCTGGAGACTTTCATGAGTTGACATCCTCAACACAAAGAACAATGGAATGACGTGCCAAACTGAGAAAGAGCAGCGTTCATTATCTTTTCATTATTCCTCCCTCTTAATCAATAATCCGAATCCACACTACTACATGCAACTACACTCCAGTCCACCGAAACACAATGCAATACAAAACAACCATCCTCAAGTCTGTATACAACAATAGCAGTGGTGCAATGTGCAATATGACACAATGCATTTCTCCATTACAAATAGAATACAATACACACATGGATAGAGATATTAACTAAAGTCTAAAGAAGATGTTTTGTATATGGTAGAAGTAAAACACGGAACGGGAAATCCTAATAGGCTCGGTCCAATTCCATGACTTCAGAGACTTTCCCCTAATTGTGTAGCCCCAGAAGACTTAACCTCTTCTGCCTCAAACCTTTTATGTGAATGTCCAATCCCTGAATTCTCGACGGCTTAGGTCTACAGAGACTACTATAGTTATATAATTAAAATGCTAAACTCACTTAACCCCTCTAAGTTTTAATTCAGGGATATGTTGTAAATAAACAGGGGATGATACAGTGCATTATACAGATGGATGCTGAACATACATGTAGAATACAAAGAAATAATTATTTAGTTTGAGCTTATTACTACTAGATTACTTATAAATTAAATACCTGTAAATAGCGTATACAAAGTGAAACATTGCATTTAATTTGAAAAAAAGTTTATTAAACTTGTATTACAGCCGGACACACGTCTTAAGACGTGTGTTCCGGCTGTAAAAATAAAGTAGCAAAGTAGACCTTTTGTTTTCATGCTTGACCAACTAGGTAAACTAAAGCTGATTTATAACAATGTATTAACATTGGTAAGCATTAAAAACATTCGTGTTTAGATTTATAAACATATTTATTATTGTGTTATTGTCTATAATGACAATGCAATTTTACATTGGGAGAAACTTTTTCCCAATGTAATATCAAATTATTAGTAGAATGATTAAAAGTGAACTACTAAATAATTTCTCAGCTTTCAATTGACATATAAAAAAAATTGTTTACTGTTTACTGGATGGTTAGCGTCTTTTTTGTACTTGTGCATTGTAGCTGTATGAACCGACGTGCAATTAAATTTTAAGCATATTAAAATTGCAATAAGAAATGTATGATAGGTCAATTATACTCAATGACAGTTAAGACACGGAATATTGCATTAGATTATTGCAAAATAATTTTCTGCAGATAAACGGGCAAATAATACTCCTTGGTTTAAGACTGTGTGTTTGTAATGCATTGTCCTTCTGAAAAGGCTTGTCAGTTATCCAACAGGACACTTTGCTGATGCTACCTACTTGAATGGTAGCATTTCTGTAAGGCTTAACTGTCCCAATGATCCCCTGTGATTACCATGCGAGTACAGGAGTTGTCATTGATTCGGAAATCTGTAAAGTGACATGTGAGATTCAGGATTCAGTTCTGCTTTAAGTCTTCAGGGACGTAGTAACATGTCTGTACTATAGACGCTTCTTCATAAGACGAGATAAAGCTACAACTCGTAGAGTTTTACACACAGAGTGATAAATTTGTATGCATTTCAAATTGAATGTAATATCTTTATATGACGTTGGCAAAAAAGAAATATTTGAGAGTGACATAATATTTTGTCTAAGTGCAGTCATTGCGAGCAAGATCTTAAAGATACACTTTGTTTCTTGAGAAATTGGTGTAGCTTATAGTAAATGTGTATATGCAAATGTGGGGTTAGGAGCAGAGCTAACTGTGCTCAAGTTGAAATCAAAGGGAAACCGAATAAAAATTTGACTGCAGAACAATCTGGATTGAATTAAATTATTCGCATAGGAGAAAACAAGATAACAAATTTTATGACATGTGTTTGCCACGGTTTAGTATTATTTGTATTCCTCTTCCCTTGTATAGAGTTACATAAGGTATAAAACGTAACTTATTTACATTCATACTAAACTGAACACGATTACAATAAGAATTTGACTTTTGTTCTGATTGTATTTCTTGTTGTTGTTAAGATAGTGTAAGATCTGAATTCTTTTTGTCTCTAAATGTAAACAGATGAATTATAACTATGATCCGATCTGAAGACATGAAGTTGGCATAGTCCTACTAAAAGGAGACCACTGGGGTCTTCGTGCGTATAATTTATCGTACACTTGCTTCAGATATACGAGCGCACCAGCTAATGGCCAAACCTCGTCATGATAATATTTTTGCAGGTAAAACATAGCCAAGAACATCTGTACTGCTATATAGTACAAAGATAAAAACTTTGTAAAATTATTCAATGATGCTTACTGCTCTGTATAACATATTGTGAATCATATCTATTCTGTACATTCTTTGGTAATGTGGGGAGAGTATGTAAATTCTACATAACTTCTACAGAAAAAATTCATTTTAAAGAACAAGTATTTTTTATGATAAACGTTACGTTGCGTTGGTTGTGTATTGAGTATTTGTAGTTGGCATTTTGTTATTTGTCAAGTTCACTTTTTATTTATCGACCTTTGAATATTATAGGTTTCTGCGACTGCACATGTAGTAAGAGAGTGCTTACAACTATATTATTCTTAGAGTTGAAAGGACTTTTACAATCTATTGTGTATTATTTATGTACAGACATTATTACTAAATGTTGAACAGGACTTGAGACTGTGGTAGACACAGAAATATACATATACGACACGTACGAAAGTAGTTGTTGTAGGATGTGTCTGTACTAGTAGTCCAGTCTGCTTTTTGCTTGTGATTATTATGCACACACATCCTTCCCACGCTTTATTATTGCTATTATTTAGTCAAGCCCTGTGCTTTTCTATATCGACTGTTGATATAACTAATATTTACTGCTCGTATACATTTTTCTTGCATTTGCCCAAGTCACTGAGTATAGTTCCGCTAAGGAAGGAAGGCTAATAATAATTCATTCAAGACGACACAAGGAAAGTAATAAAGCTGCATAATGGGCGAGTAAATAAATAAAAATGTATTTTATGTTTTATGATATCTTAATTGAATTTCTAAATTAGGACATCATTGTGTTCTTGTAGCTGTAGCCCTATTGATAATGTACGTGAGACAATGAGTTGGCATGCCATGCCATGTCCCCAAGCCTAAAAACATTAAGAAATTACAATCACTTAACACGGCATAGCCACACAGTCCTATCACTCAGGGCAGCAACCAACCGTGAAATTTTAAGCTTTGGAAACGTAGTCTCTCCTCTCGAAAACATTCTTTGATTGTTCATATTTGGCTAGTTATATTATTATACTTGTTAGCCTCCGAATAATAGTCGTAATCGTATCTACTACAATGTCTTTAGAAACCAAAGTTTCGCTATTCCACCAAATTCTTATATTTATATCTCTGTGTAACATAATGCATATAAAGGATACACAATACTTCTTAATTGTTTCATATCAACGTGATGTGATGTGGCAATTTGGTATAAATAAATTCGTTGCTGGTGTTATGCGAGTTACGATGTATAAGAACTGGTAGCTCAGTCTTAAGCTTAACAAGCTATATATATATAAATGCTACGTTCAACACGGGATTCTTCATTAGTGTGTCTATATTCTGTCTGTAGGCAGCATAGTGAGACTCTAGCCACTCTTCACACGCATCATAAATCATTATCTACTACACAGTTCTGTCTTACTTTTACATGATGCTGTAATGAAACGGAACTCTTGACTAAACTAATACTCCTCAATAATGCACATAGCTCACTTTCATTAAAACAATAATCGTAGTATATAGAGAACATACATGCATATATAGACACAGTACAAGACATTGGCTATGACTGTTTTAATTGGCCTCGTCTTTATTGGCATTATGTAATGCAATGTTGAGAATTTTGTCTTGTATGTATGTGGATAATAGAGCTCACATAGTTGATAGTAGTCATTATATTATTACAACTATGTGTTTAAATCTACCAAAGCAGTAGAGGTATTTAGCAAACACTTTATTAAGTTTCAGTTTCACAACGAAACTTGTATGTGAATACCTTTTCCATCCGTCTGTCTATACATCCGTCTGTCCATATTTCTGTCCATTCTTCCGTCCGTCCGTCCATATTTCTGTCCCTATGTCCGTCCGTCTGTCCATATTTCTGTTCATACGTCCATCTGTCCAACAGTCTATCTGTATACACGGTAACTGAAGAACGGTTTGAAATAATGACTTCAAACTCGGTACACTACTACTACGTATTGCAGAGGTCTATGTCGAAGATGGGATTAATCGGTCAAACCCTTACCTTTGACTTCGACACATTAAATATTTCTTTTGGATAAATACCAGTGTTGTTAGATATTGTTTTGCCGTAACAGATACAGATAGGATATGTAATATTAATATTACTGTCTGATGTGAGCAATTAAGATAATGTCAATTTACATAATGATATTTTAATTCGATTACGAAACTTATCTAGCGCATTGGTGAATGGTGTATTATTATTATCGAGGCTAAGGTAGTAAAGATACCTAGGTTAGTATTCGTCTCACTCAACTATTCGTAATCAGTCATTTCGGCTAAACTGATATTAAATTGAACACAAGAACAAAACACGAACCACTCTGTTCTGTCCTATAACTACGAGATACTATGAGTCGATTAAGCTCTTAAAAGACAAGTTACATAGATACACCTCGAGTAATAGTATGAAGCAACATGTTTCCGAAATCATAACATATTTAAATGGCTATTAACTTGTCAGACATCAGATAGTCTAAGCCTTCAAATTGCATTAAAGTATTTACTTTAAACGCCGATTGTTAAGCGGGGCTAACTACAACTGTGTTTCTCAGAAAATTGCATTTGTGGCTTTTTGAGTTGAACGTTTTCTTCCCCCATCATAGCAATGCCCATTGCATGGTATCACTCGATTATGACCGAATGGGAAACACTTATTACATACAGAGAGCAATTCAATACCTAATGCAATACAAATACCAAGAGTAAAGTACAACTACAACAGATACTTAATTAGGAGCTCCGCACAGATAAAAGGTAATTGGCTAGTGTAAGGAATATTATATAGAATTTTCTATTAGTCGACAGATAAATTGGACTTGGGTTATTCCGCAGTTGTTCTTGTATTTGTAAGGACTTAAGTATTGAATAGCATTTATTGATACTTTCATTTGTGTGTGATACAGATAAACACAGTATGGTTGAATTTCGTTGTTGTCCCAACGAAAATATTAGGTGGAAGAGTATAGGATGACTTAACGCTATATTAACGCTGTGGCTCACAAAATGCAATGAGTGTTTTCCGAGATTTCGATTAGGGTTATTTGAGGCATTGATATAATTGGATTAGTTCGATGTTGCACGACACTCCATGATACTTTATTAGGATGAATGCCCCTTTTTCTTGATGAAAGGGTGAGTCGGTCACATGAGTGGATGAGTAGTGCAAGCAACTCTTCACATGGAAATTAAATAATAGTGTAGTGACGAGTTACATGCATACGATAAATTATAGGTATCAATATTACAAACTTCACGGACTTGCTGAAAGAGGAAAATTGAGAGTTCTCCACTAATGTTTTGTTTTTCTGACGATAACATCCACTCTCTGGTTTTGACTGACTGTCTTTATTATTGCCTCATGGAAAATATTTAGAAACGCAAACCAAACTGACCGAACCACTCAACTCATTTATATTTTGCTAGGTTCAAACTTTGTGTATACTTGTACATTGGTTTGTAATTGGAAGCCCAAAAATTGGGCTCGCAAGAAGAAGGACAGAGAATGTGTTTGCGAGGATAACAACCTTGTTCATCTTTTAGTATTTACATTGTGTCTTACATACTTAACATGCCTTAGAGATATATAAACTCAAACTAACTAAGAATCATACTCGGTTGTATGCATTATTCCCCTGAAGCTTTTGTTTTTCCTTATTACTACTTCACTAAAGGTTTTCAGTTGAATGATCAGAGATTTAAGAGACTCAGATTCATGAGTAATACCTATAAGTAGAATGTATATGCACGTAATATTATATTAGTGTTATGGATATGTTATAGAGAGTAGTAAGTAGTAGTAGGATGTTTGTAAATAAGCAAGTAAGGTTGATGCATGTGATACAAAAGAGTGGTGTGTTAAGGAAAGAGCTTTGGGTTCTCACTGGAGAATTTTTTTTGATTGGGTTGTGATTAGTTGGGGATGTCAGGGTAGTAAATGGATGTGGAAGCGTGTATGGACAAGGCAAGGAGACAGATGAAAAGTATATAGGGAGAGAAACAAGGTTTGGCCATTAAAGTGTCCCTGAAGTATCAGTGTCTCAATCTAGAAGACTAATGAGTGTCCGACTCCATGGGTGTGGTCTACATTTTCTCCGGCCTAGGAATAGCACCAACAACCAACACTTCCTCACTTCCACACAAATCCGTCTCTCTCGTCTGTCCTGTCTCACTAAATCTTCAATTTTCTCAAGACAAACACAATTCTCATCTTGTGTGCGATGCGAATGAATAAATCCCATCTATTTATTTACTCTCATCTCTTTCACTCTAATGCAGTCAATCCTTACCGCCTTTCCTCCACAATATACTCCTGTCCTAATCCTTTCACATCTCTTTATTTATAAATCACTGATCTCTGCTCATAACAACTGCATCAATTCATTCAAACCTTTCGAGCGAGACCATGACTCTGAGTATTTAGTGCTCTTGTTCTACATCACAAACACGTATTTTCTATACACATACTTATGTACTTACTTCAACTTAACCAAACCAATGCAACTGTTTCCAAATGAAAACACATCATCTTTCTCTTCTCTAAATTACTTTGTAATTCCTATAATGATGTGCTATATCTGTACTTACAGCTTTTAGGTTACATACTCACTCACAGGCTTACTGAAAACAAATACATAGATACATGACAATATTGTTACGAAATGCATTAGTGAATTCACAACAAAAGGTAAGTAGGTATTAATGCATTAGTATAAATAAACTAAGCTCATTTAACTTGGAAGAAGATGAGTTTGGACTGAATTTTTCCATAATGGATATTTATAGCTGTTTTACATGCACCAAATCGTGGAGAGTACTACATTGTCAAGACAAGCATTCATTTTGACAGTTAACTGTAGCTTTATGTACTTTGGATCTCACTGAAACCATTAAGACTGGATAAGGGAAGAATCTTCCTGCTCATCAAGAAGAAATCAGTCAGTTGTCTCGTGTCACTCCTTGAAAGCCAAACTATCACTACAGTAAAATAACGTAAAACCATCCGTATTGTTTTCATCTTAGCTCAGATATACTGCAGATCTATTTCTTATGCTATATATTCCGACATGTCAAATACAACTTGTAACTGTATTGAGCAGTATATAGTACGACGATGTAAATGCATCTTGTATGTTTAGTTTACAGATATGTGGGAATAGAGCTGTGGAAGAAAACCAAGCGGATTACTGGAAAGTTGAAAAATGTACGGAGAACAGTATATAAGTATATGAATGTGAGAAGCGTAAGTGCAAATAAATGGGTTCATGAAGGGCTAATGATAATGTGTAGTTAATGAAGGGAGAAGGGAGTGCAACATGTTTGTCAACAAGTGAATGTCGTTTGGTTTTGACTTCCCCAGCTACTCACTCATTCAATCCCTGAGGATTTTCCTTGGAAATTGTCGTCGACGACGACTACTCACCCTCGGACGAGATTTGACGTAAAATCCTCTGTCGTCCGATACACAACCATAAATAAAATATTCTGACTCTCACACGTACTTACTGCGACTGCATACATTCTCTCACAGTTTTACTGATTATCATTCTCATACATAACTTAAGGATTACCAAGCTACTACACATTATTTGAAAGAAAAGTATGAGTTAAACTCTTAAATTAAACTCGGTTTAACTCGACAATCGCATTACTACGAGTATCTGCCATACAAGTATACTCATTTTACATGATTAGTTACAGACATATATGTCTTTACACCTAAGGTATGTCATGTCATGAGAAGATAAGTATGTCGTGTCTCATGTACATACATAATCCACTCTGTATAATATACGTTTACTATATACATAACACATTTATGGAAATTGGTTTCAGGCTTATATCCTTATGTAATACACAATATTATATTTATGTTCTGCCATTGTTGTACTATTTGTATTTACTAACTAGCATTTAGTAACAAGAAGAAAGAGAATTGTTGTGAACAGAATAGAAAATAAATGTCTCGTCTCTCTGTCGTCTTTTGTCAATTATAAATAGTAATGCGTGTGACTGACTGCATTGCATCGCATTAAAATATTGTTGAAATGCACACTTATATGGTTTAACAGTTAGTTCTATAAACTGGTAAATATAAACGAGCGAGTAAACAAGTGTACTATGTATCTGTGTAATAAAGCTTTGTGTTTATAAGGTAATACAGAACTAATACAGATATAGAAAATGTATTTACCATTACCAGATATAGATAAATACAACAAGTCATACAAGCTACAAGTTCACAATAATTGTAAGACAAAAGTCTGAGCAGAGGAATAAATTAAATGAGGCAGCGCATAGACTAATGACAAACTGATTTGATTGTGACTATGAAAAATCGTATCGCGTCCACTGAGTCGCGTCCATGTCTCGTCGCTTCGCGTGGGGGGTACTTACATCTTATACACGATAATTTCGACATAACTTGCTTTAGAGGTAACCAAACTTACTTAACTGTACGGTTCCAGGCAACTTTCCTATATAGAGTTCTATAGCAGAGAGCAAGCCTTAAAAAGGCCATCAGCTACAGTCCAGTCTCAAATTGTGTCCATATCTGTATGCATTATGTATATAGTGTGCATGTACATGTAATAAAATATATAGAAGAAAAGAAACAAGATAAAGATAGTAAGGAATCATGGTCTCTTTACTCGTGTCTAGTCTGAGCTAACTGACTCAGACTGGACCGCTTGTGATGAGACTTGCTGAGAGACGTCTTTCCTTCGGGTGTCTTTTCCTTTTCTTATTTTGTCCCAACTCAATAATAATATAATGCACACTATTGTATTCTCTACAATAACACAATGGAAATACAAACAGTGCATTTGTTCAAAAGACACTGTGAAACTATGTAATGTACTTCCTAGTGGTCCTATGGTACTTACCGTTGAAACATTATTATTATTGTATTGCTAAAAGATTCAAATTGCTCACTTTTAGTTTTAATAGCCACAAAGTCCGCCGAGATTTTCCTTGGAGAAGCGAAGCAGAAACACGTGAAAAGTGTGAGACGAGACGTCAAGTCATAAAAGTGTACTAATCTGAAATCAGAGTCAAAGAGTAAAGTACAAACAGAGCTAATAGTCAATTGAACATGAAGAAGAACGGTCAAGTAGTAAATTCATCTGAAATCGAGTCAAGTGAGTTAAGTCAGCCAGGAAACTCATAGCTCTTCTTCCTATATCCTAACACATATAGAATGACATTTAGGTATATACACAGCAAGAGTAGTAGGTAGTAGTTTCTTGACCGAGGATCCGTTATATAAGACTGTGGGAGATATAAAATGCCACAGTCTTAAGTGTTATGCTGAGTCCTTGGGTTGACATGTGTTAGGGTCATTTGAGTATTTTTTGTGTTGCTGGTCGTCGTCGTGCGACCGACGAGACGGCGACCAGGAGACTTGATAGGGATCGCAACAGGACTGACTTGGTCTAACGTTGCTGTGCTTGGAGGACCCCTCCCCTACCTTTGTATGCTAATTACCTTAAGGCTACATGAAACAATCCACTCCTGCCACCTCATTACGTTTGTCCTAATGAACACTACAGCTGTCAGCTATTACCTCCCTTAGCATCCCTTCTAGCGACACTTTCAACTCTCAGCTCTCTAAATGCACACACTCTCGTATAATATTATATCCCCGTCCTTCTTCCTCACTCCGGAGTATACTTCTCTCTTATAAACGACACTGTAATAATGTAAAGTGTATATAAACGCATCTCCATTTAGTCATTCTCGGGTTGGGTTCATTTCTGTAAATTAACAGTGTTTTCCTTTATGATCCCTAAAAACAAAATGCATCATATAACATTGTATTATGTATTGTACTACTAGCAGTAGTAGTAGTAGTAAAGTAAGTATATAGGTAAGTCTACTAAGTAAATAATAACATGAACCCCTACAGCAAAACCATACGCAGAGTGTCAAGCATCTCTTAAAGAGCGTCCTTAAAATCTTCTCGTGCCTATTAGTACGTACATAGATCCAGTGTCTTTAAAACGGGTAGAGACAATGCATTGTTGTAGTACAATGCGTACACTGCCTATTACTCCATGTCGTATGGAGAGAAACTCATTCACTTAATGTATAAAGAAAAAGATAGACACTCGATTTGAAAAAGGTCACTCATCGCATTGTAATGTATGTGTTTGGTTGTTGTTTGGTGATACTGATACTTGATCTTCATAACGACTTCACTGTTTTTAGAGACCCAACCTTTATGCTGATACTCTACCACATGGTCATAACACCCAGACTAACTTTAATGTTGACTTGGCATGTAAAACAAATAAAAACATCTTTTACTTTTCTCTTTTATTGCATTTGTATTACATCGTTGAGAAGAATTTAATTGTGCTGTGTGTCTATGTAAATGCAGCTGAGCGATTCTTCTTTTTTATTTGTCAGTCTTCTGTGAAACACCACAGAGTTACATAAACCAATAAACGTGGATAACTCCGCAATTTAACGTGGCATATACATTTGTACCCTTAATACATATAAATACGAAACTACCAGAAGGTATATGGTTTTATATAACATAAACCTATAAAATATTCTTCTTAGGTACAAATACTGATAATACGAAGGAATAATATGTGTAAGTGTTCTGTATATGGAAGTATAAAACATGTAGGAGCAGGAGAAGTTGGATACTTGGATTATGTTAGTGTTAGTAGTATCAGTATGTAAAAGTTGAAAACATTTATTTGTCCTGAGGTTCATGGTGATGGTGGTGGTGGTTTTAAGAGTTGTTCTGTCCAGCCCTGGCGACCAGACCATTTTCATTAAACATTATTTAAGTCGGAGTGATGATAGGGAAGGTTCGTCGGGACTACTAAAGTTTTGCGTCACTTTTGGACCAAAGGCAGAATTAATACTTGAGGGCATCATAAAGATGAGGCTGAAAGAGTTTGGCGAGACTAGACATTTGTACAATACAATAGAGGCACACATATCTTATGTGCACCGTAGCAGATAAAGTACAGCTATTACTGACATCATGTACACTTGAGTCGACGATCTGCACTTGCACTGTGTGTGCTCCAACACACGTTCCACCACACAATGCTCTCTCTGCACACTTAGACACAATAGTAAATTGCTAAAGTGACTATAGAGAATCATTTGGGCATAGAGTACATTTATACACCTAGTTCTGTCCTGTATATGTCTTGCAAAGGACGGTTTTATTGACTTTGTCGAGATACCTTCAACCATTACCGAGCATTATGTATTACATTACATTGAATTACATTAGTCTACTATTCGGTTAGGATACATTTTCATTTACACTGCATTATATTAGGCTGTAACTGTAAGTAGAACATTAGTCGATATGTTGTTTTGTACTTTTGGAGATAATATTATGTAACCAGTGTAGAAGTAGTAGTCGAAGTAGTCATATAATAAATAGTAGTCCATGTTATAGTTGCAATTTAATAGAAAACATGAACGGGTAGGTGAGACATAGTTGTAGAGAGAGAGAGAGAGACACAGAGAATAGCAAAATAAAATAAGTGCAGAGAGCAGCCAGCGTGTTCAGAGAGTCCATATCTAATCTAAGTGACATTAGCGAGGTGATGCTAGATTGTAGAATGTAATGTAATAATGTTGAATGTAATGTAATGTAATGTTTAGCCGTGGTAGTAGTATTTGTAATGTCGTTTTATGTCACTTGTATTTGTACTGTGTAGAATTCAATGTAGTTGTACTATTTGTATTTCTATCTGTATCTCTCTGCAGTGGTAGTTGGGACTTGGGAGCAAATATATACAAATTATATATATATACTTATATAGGTAGACAAGAGAGTGGAGATATTATGTGGGATGTGTGTTTTGTGTGCAGTGTGTAGTTATTATGTAGTTGTAGTTAGTTGTGTAGTAGTGCCATTCCAAACGTGTACTAATCTTGCCAGGGCAATTCGATATAAAGCTTCTGTTCTGTGTACTACAGAACTCTGCACAGACTCAATAAGATAGTACGTTAGAGATTTTACGAGTTTCAACACATGTGACTGACTAATTTTACACCTGTTTTCCTCCAAATGTCAAAGCTACAGTGGAAATACATTTATTTTTAACCCTAGACTAATTCATGATGCTGTCAACCAATGCCCGCATAGAATTTCGCTCATCCCACGCATTCTCTCACCAGACTCTCTCGCGTGTACATTACGAGCTTGTATTTAGTTAGACAACACAACTATAAACCAACCCCGATTTACCACACTTTCCTATAGGCATTATATTAGATTATGCTTTACATATATTACCACGAGCATGTAATATATAAAGGATATTATGTAGAGTTGTTGTATTACATAGATACTCTGCATGTCTCTTGCCGATAATAAGTGTGTATGTTTTCTCAGTCTTTCCAAATATTTAACTAAGGCATTTGAAGCATCTTCTTGTGTGATGGAGACCAAGTGCAAGAGTAATACGAAATTCTACACTGCGCAGTTTTACATGGCATATAGGCTTAGAGATTTGCTTGATGCAAAAGTGTTCTCTTAGTATTTTCATGCCATGGCTATGTCTACCACACTGCAGTTCTGCCAACAAGACTTTTGGGTTCAACAGAAAATACATGAGTTTGAGTACTTTACATAGTGATACTCTCGTCTGATCAGATCACTCTAGTCACTTGTCATCATTGCATCTTCTACAACACAGTATGTAAATAACTATTACTAGGGTCTGTACTTGATATAGTGACGTGTACGTAGGGAAAGACTCACTCTGCACAACACGCTAGTTTGGCCATGTTTACTTGCCAAGGAGGAATAAATAAATGTTTTCTGTGGTGAAATTAAGGGTCATAATGGAAAGACTGATGAGAGAGAAAGAGAAATGCTAATATATGACTGAGAATTTAGTTGGTGGTTATTTGTTGGCTGTACCAAGGGTTGGCATGATGGCATGTAATATAGCGTGTTATGTATTTACGAAGAATAAGCCACAGTTGATACAGAATTGCTATTGCCTGTGTGTATGTGTGTATTGCTCCAGTCATCGTCTCAGTTAGCGAAGAGATGTAGATGTTCTCGTAGGAGGAGGACGGCAGGATTTATAGCAATGATTTGCAAATAGTGCCAAGCAGATTTGGTCTGCGTATAATACACGGAGAGTCCCTGTCGTGTCCGCAGGATTACTACGTCCAGGTTATAAATCATGGTGACCAGACTGCTGTTGTTTGGGGTAAACCTTGATGTGACCAAAGGAGGCTATAATCCCGTCCCGAGTATGTCAAGCGGGGGAAGACAAATGGAGAGACTTTGATAAATGCACTACAAGTCACAGCAAATGCCCAACTCTGCCTAATGAGACTTTCAAACAATTTGGATGAATTTAAAAGAGACTGTTTCATCACAGCTAGTGTCAACTATGCATGTCACTCAACGACTAAACTAATTTTAACCTCAACTTTCAACACACAGCCCTTTACATAATATACAATACTGCTACTGCTACTACTACTACTACTACTTCCCATACTTATGTGCAATACTTGACAAGTACTACTGCATTACATACATATAGCACCTACTACTTACTCACTACACGGAGAATTGTATACAGATATAAATACAAGATGCTTTCAACTTAACTTCTTCTCAAATAGAAAACTCAACTATTACTTCTGTACTACATCACCACTTCAAACATATTAAGAATATTCCCATGTCTCCTGACATGTCTTTACTTATACATTTACACCACCACAGTCAGTCAAACTACTACAACTTGCCATGTATCAACTACTGCCTACTACTATATGCATATTTGCGTATATACTGCTTGTACAAAAACTGATACCGGCACGTTCTCAAACTCACGGGCAAAAACTTTCCTCCTTCAACTAAACTTCGCTTTAGTAATAAATTGCTAGTACGAATTTGTTTTTAGCAGTTTAGCAAGTGAGACAACTTAGCCAAGCTCTTTTTAATATTGCAACCATTACGCTGTGTGTGTTTTAACAAATAATAATATAAAATATACAGACTTCTACTATACTTAAGACTTAAGACTAGTAATATTATTTTGGTTTAGAGATTCATTTACATAAGTATTATAAAGATATACCTAGGCTTATTGTGCATGTAGAGTACTCTTACACGAAAGAGTACACTTGTAGCAGTTAGGAATACAATGGATAAGTTAATGTGTAGTATTGTTAGTGAAGTATGTTTGCTACTGTTAGCACCTAGGCACTCCATCGTTATAAAGTTGATTCCCATTGTCAGGCAGTTTTACTTGGCGTAAGCAAGTAACTAACCATTAGTCCCGAATCTCCGATAGTTTTAGTTGATTCTGTGTCTCTCTCTCTCTTTTAAAATGTTTGCTGAGCGGATAAAGTTTCGAGATAAAAGCCGCTGAAACGAAATGAAACGATGGTTGGTTTACACTTCTACAGAGAGTTGAAGAACACTTTACACATTCCCATGAATGCATTCAACTACATTATACATACATTGTTCAACTCTATCGCTATGTGAACAATACTAATGGATATGTCTGGAATCGACTTGGAACTTGCTGTTGGAGCAGTTGGAGCTCTCTCGCAGTTGCTTTAGCCGGTGTGTTGGAGTTGGTGTTGATGTGCCTTCATGGTTTGATGCTTGTTTGGGCTGAATCTGCAATGCAGTTACGTGCCAGTAGTAAATACAAGATATATAATATTATGTATTCTTACAACAGAATAATAACATGTTTAGTAAGTAACTTCCTTTGACTTTCGTTGCTCGTGAATGCAAAATTATTCACGCAGCATAGTAGTAGCTAGTAATAAGTAAGAGGTGAAGTGGTCTATATATAACAAACGAGAATAGGAAGAGCGTATTTGTAACAAAGACCATGACCATACCATATTAGCTACTAGTTAGTGTTGTTAGCAATAAGTAAGTAAATTAAAACACGTTGCTTTCTGCATGCATTGTTGTGTGTGAGTGTTGCATATACTCTGACACTGACAATCAACATTTTATTATAGCAGACCCATTGTGGTGGCTATTCATCCATGGGAAAATCACACACACTCACACTTATATTACCAACTCAAATGGTTTTCTGGCATCGCGCATCGGGAAAACAGTAGTAGAAATAAATATAAGGTGTGTGTAGCTAAGTATAAGTTAGGTATAGTTACTTAATATTAATAATAGTAATAATAAAGGAGTTAAAGGGAGAGAGATAGACGTGTACGAGGATTAACTACTTAACATAATCAAACAAATGCACTCATCTCACAAACCATGAACTGCAAAACGAGCAGAGTTTATTATGTTTGTGTGTGAGTACCATTGTGTATTGTATTGTAAAATAGTTAATTGAAGATACATACACAGTGTATAACATAGTACGTGTTTCTGTAGGATGTGTACTTTTTACGTGTTGTGTGTGTACGTACGTATGTTTTATGTTTGTTGTATTATTACTGATAAGTATCTTAGAGAGAGAGAGAGAGAGAGAGACAGCTAGTCAAGTCAACTCCACAAAAGTCAACTTGAGTCACTCTCGAATTGCTTATATAACTTGTCTGGCTTCATCCACCAATCCATGTAAAAGTCAAAATCAAAGAAAGGTAGGTAGTTAAGTCAAAAGTAAAACAATGGATTGAGAAGTACTTGCAGAGCTGGTAGTAGTAGTAGCTAAGTAAGTACAATATAAAATATCTGTGTTTTGGTCCGTGTGCATAATACACTGCATGCAATGGATAATCATGTAAGTACAAGACATTGTGGAAGATGTGTTCATGATTTATGCTCAGATTATCATGCTATGACTATATGGCGTAGTGTGTGCTTATTGTTAACTTGTCCATCTTTCCTTATTATGCACTATGTATCTTACAGTACTCGTAGTATACTATATGCATTGTCATAAACGGTTTTTATAGTGATAACAGTTCTCCTAGTTAAGTTTCTCTTGTATTTCCATTTTTGATATTGTTATTGCATTCTTTGAAATCGCTGGAGGTGACTTTTATTAGAGTTGTATGTAGAAATCAGTCAGTTTTTCTGGCAAACTGAATCGTTCACCCTTTAACTAACTTAATGTTGGACATTGTGATGTTTTTAGTTGTTTCAAACTCTTGTGAGACAACGTCAATATATTATTACTACAGGAATAATATTGTAATGTGCATTTGAGATTTTAGTTCTGAAGATTATAATACAGTAGTACCTTTACGTAATAGTATTGTTGTATGATATTCCATAGATATGATTTGATGAGGGCTGCTACTACTCGTCTCTCTGCAGAGAGTCCAGGGTCTCCGCTTGACTTGACATGTCATGGCGTAGTATGATATGCAAAAGTACAATGTAGATAGTTGTAGTAGATAGAGAGATGTGGCTATTTATTTGTTGAACACGAATACGTACACACAGCTTTTAATACTACACAGAGATATTGTGTAATCTCTCTCTATGTACGTACTTAACGAATTCAATGTAATGTAGTAATATGTACTAGTATGTATAAAGATAGTACATACGGAAAAGGGAAATCACGCAAAGAGCATTTGTCACGGGAGGAATGTTATGTCATGGGGATTTCGGGTGGCTCCCTACGGCTCGTCTGTCTGTTCGTCTTTTTCCGTTTGATTTTTGCAACACATACATATACACACATACACTCTCTCTCTCTCACACACACACAGTCACACAACACACACCTGTTGTCGGCTAATGACAAAGTCAACACGCTATCGATGATGCCCAACTCTTGAGCAAACATTTTCACTGGCGGTCTCTTTTAGACGTCTTATCGACTCATTATTGAGTAATCCTACTCTCAGGTGACAATCCTAGCCGACAAACACTTTTGTGTACATGTTATTAGTTCCCATGTGTACATTCACTTATCACCTGCCTTGAATATTGTCATCTGTCTGCTTCTATCTATTTATATATAACCACTTGGTCAAACACACTTTGTTAGGACTTATCATCATCGGCGATTTTACAATGCTGTGTGATGTAGTAAGAATAATATTGATATCAGAGTATTTTATAGCATTGTTCACTCATATTATTATCATAATAACGCAATGGTTTGATTTGATTTG
The DNA here is from genome assembly GCA_019776165.1 of Pogonognathellus flavescens. Taxonomy (NCBI): domain Eukaryota; kingdom Metazoa; phylum Arthropoda; class Collembola; order Entomobryomorpha; family Tomoceridae; genus Pogonognathellus; species Pogonognathellus flavescens. Next base: position 75,521 of record JABASD010000058.1, on the reverse strand, counting down.
CGGTCTGAGCTCAATGCTGTGAACACACACAGAAAAAATTGAAATACATTAGTCTGACAAGCTCACTTGTGTGATAACAAGTAATAAGCAAGCAACTAACACTAATAAGAACCATATGGAACAATCCTCTGTTTTTTAAATTCTTTTCTAGTAGTAGGTAATATGTTTGTTCAGCATCCATGACTGATTATGATTATACTTACCGATGATGATGATGTGGTCATGTATGTAGTTGTGGTTTGATTTCTAGTTAATTTCATTCTGTAAAGTGGCACGACGGTAGTGCTGATGAGATATGCATGGTAGTCAAGTACAAGTACAACGAACACCTCCTATACTGTATAGTTCATTTGTATATGAAGAATCAATGTAAAAGGGGCCAATAAGTGCTGTTATTTAACTTATTATGTATACATGATTGTCAAATTAAATAGGTTATGAAATTGAAATCTTGTACTTAAATTTAAAACTTGTGTGTAAACCCATTCTGTATAATCGTGTATCATTTGCTGTTGTACATTTCTGTAGTTTTTTCAATATAAGTACACAGATAAGATTTTTATGTCTCGTTGCAATGCAATGATTGCTTTTATTTAATGGGTAATCTATGTATAGAAATGATTAGTAGAAAAACCAATCTGTCTTTGACATCGATGCAACTGAAATGTTTACTAAAGATATGAAAGGAGAGAGACATGAGGACGAGACTAGGCCATGACACGTCAATCCTTCCAGGCCAGGCCAGGGTTCTCTTAATCAATCAATCAAAATTTTAATCTTTAATGTAGTGAGTTGAGTGACAATTGACAGAAACATTGTTTGTCGGGCGAAATTGATGTTCGATATGAAAGAACGGTAAGTTGTTTTTTGCACATTAACCTGTTTACATCATTTAAGAGATAAGTAGTCAATTTGTACAATTTTTTCTCGATTAGAGTCATACAGCAGTGGACAATCGGGAAAAAATTGGAGCGACACTCGATAGAATAGGACGTAATGTCATCGTCGGTGTAAAATTCATATGCGACATGCACACTAATGTATGTTCTTCATAAATGATTGAATAATATTAAGTAGGGTAGGTAATCAATAATCAATAATAATATACGTAGGAACTGATAATATTCAATAAAACAATGATATTTCTGTACAAAGCCTTGTTTTAACATAAAAAACTGCGATTTACATAATGTAAAGTAATTAGCACTATTGCATCAATCTTTTCTATGGGGTTTCCTACTAGTGTAATGGTAGAATGGCATAGGGTACGTTACTACGTTCTACGCAAAAGATGATAAGTATGTTCCACAATTTACTACGTGGTGCCCTCAAAGATTTTTGTATTGCAGCCTTTACAAATAAATGTCATTGAGAAATAACATGTGGAAAGATGATGAGGTTGTAAAAAGAAAGGTTGTCGTTTCTTGTTACTGTGTTACGTAGAGACGTGGCGTGGTATGCGATGCTAAGAATGTAAGCACTTTACGAGGAAAGAGACGTGATGGTAAACAAACTTTTTCTCTGTTCCGAATTTGTTAAACACGAGTCGCGCAAAATAGAAGCCATATGTGACAGGAGATGGTAAAACCTCAATAATCGTGTCTTGTTGTGTCGTATTCCCTTTGCAACTTCTTTCTTCACAGCTAGGTTACACACACATGTAACAACGTTGCTGAACATACAAACTTATACTATGTACTTATGCTCTCATAGTATGTTTCATATTTTGCTTTTCGTCTTTTGTTTACAGCCTATGTAATGGTATAGTAGTACCTTTCCGGTTTATGATGTTCTATAAAATGTAGCTACTATGTACAAATAGTAAAATATATTATGGTAAATTGGTGCGTTGCTGTTTGCCTTCGTATGTAGTTATGAAAAGCGAATGTGTTGCTACGGATTGGTTAGCAAACCAATATCTGTATGCACTACTGGAGGAAATGTCTGGGGTGGTTATAAATTTATCGAAATCTCCTGGATATTTTGGTCACGGCGTGTGGAGGCAGGGAATCTGGGATTTTGAGGCTTTTAAAAAAGACATCGAATCTATAAAACGCTGAGTGTGTGTATGGGGCAAAATGTATTTTGAACAATGATCTCTCAACGACTACTAGAGATATTACTGAATCGGAGAACTACTTCTTGAATCGAATGTATAAAAGAAAAAGCCGATGTGAAGGAACGTTACGTACGTAACATAATGTGCCTATAAGTCGACACTCAGCCATAAAGAGGAATAGTTTAGGATAAGCGGAGTAAATGGAAATCCCTTTTGCTGACTCTATCCCAATATTCTCAAATGCTCACTTTATTCCCCACACGAACGAACGAAGTAAGTCGAGAAAGCGAAAATCGATGGCGAGTCAAGCTTCTCTCTCTTATTGTGACATTTTGACTCTAACCGACCGGAGATCAACTCTTATTCACTTCTTTCCACTCACTTCTTTCTTTCATTCTTCTCTCCCCCTATATATATCTACAAACAGATGCTACCTAATTTTCGTCTATTTCCTTGCCACCTTCCATAAATTCCCTTCACTAGTGTGCTGTTCACAAAATTGTCACCAAATTCTACAGACAGTCGTTTTTATTCTTTATCGAATATACCTTTGTCTCTGTCACGGACTTCCTGACGACACATCATCTTTATTTTCCAATAACACCAAGAAAAGCGAGAACCAATGACTACGACATCGTAGAACAGAAACAAGTGCTACTGTTTCAACATATCAACATAAAAATTCAGTCGTTCCCGTCTCTTACACATTACATCGTAGAAAGTATCTTCCAAATGGACTTATCTTGTCACGTCACTACCTCATGGCATGGCTGCACCAGGCAGACTCTGATTTAGATCTGTCCACTCAATTTTTAAACCTCACTAAATATCTGATATTTTAATCAGATTATGTAAGACTCTCAGTTTACAAACTTGATTGTGTGAGGAAAATAGCTTCAGACAGTACCTACCTACCTATTACACAGCACAGTAACAAAATATCTGTATCTCCCTATGTACCGCTTAAGCACAAAAGTATATGCAGTCCAACAAGACTAGTTGGGATCCCATGGATTGTTTATGATAGAAATGAATCCAGGGGGTAACCAAGTGAAGTGAAGCGTAAGTTAGAACCTAAACCATATTACAGTATGAACATACATAGCATGTCTACCTAGTATTCCTCTTGCAGTATAATATATTTATGTTCGCCTTACGTTGGCACTAGTATGCTCATTTTATCTCTACTAACGTGAAGAAAGTAAGCTCAAGTTTAACTTTAACCTTTATTGTAACACAAGTAAATATGACTGCAGACTAGCAATAGGAAAACTATAATAGACGAAAAGATGTATACCGCTGTGTGTATAAATGCATTCTGAATTCCTAGCGTCTTGTTTCTGTGTATGCAGTAGTGTGGAGAGTCAAGTGAGGATCCTGTATATCTGTCTACCTCAACTATTCAACAAAAGGAATCAACTAGACAAAACGACAAGAATTGAGCTTCTTTACGTTCAGTCAGTCACTCTATGGGTGGATTAAACTTAAAAAGACCCATCAACATCATCGAACCTATTGACTTGAGCTTATGGAGTTTTTTGTTACACATAATACTCCTCGTATGTAGTAGCAACAATACTTTACACAAGGGACTGTCCCATTCTCCATCAGAATGTAGTGTAGAATGTAGATGATATGCTCCTTCTGGCCAATCTGTATGTGTTATGTATCTGTATACACCCGAATACTTGTAATAGGAAGAATGGATGACGAGAACATAATAATGTTATTAAATTATTTTTATGCTACTGCTAAAAATGGAGTAGGTATATGATTTCATGTTCATGCACATAATAATATGTCATACTGTAATAATGTCTTCTACTAATACACTTACACCAGTACTGATACGTTATAAAATAAGTTATGAAGTTTTGTATAGGCGATAGGTGAATAAATATATTAAACTAAAAAAACATGATTGTTAAAGGTAAAGGGTTCCTTGAGTTTTGTGTATTTGACTGACTCACCGTAAAAGACGATGGAATGGCATCGTCACAAATGTCATGTCATCTAATCCCGCGTGAGCTTGTAAATATTGAATATTGAGTTTGAAAAGATTGTAAGGGAAAATGCTGGGTCGTTTGTTAATGAATGTATGAGAAGAGACCCCCTGAGTGAGTGTGAATAATATGTATGTACGACTGATCATAAGTTACTTTAATTGGGCTTGTCACGACTCTGGCTCTTTATTAGCACATAAGCATCTCTCATTAGAGTTGAAGAGTTCTTTTTTACTCATTTCATTTTTCAATTGACTCCATTCCATTCCATTCTGATTTCATTGCATACACGTACACACATACAGTTTTCAGTTGTAGCTGTGTGTATTTATTTCATGTATGTAATGTACTTTTTTAGCTTTTATGTAGTATGTAGTAGTATGTAGATTGTATGTATGTAGTAGTTAGTTTGGTTTGTAGATTGGGTGGATTGGATTGTCTGTATTATTATTATTATTCTGTTCTTCTTCGGGGATTCTCTTATTTGTTTGTTTATCACAGGGTGGTCACTCACTCACTCACTGGGCTTTCTTCCTCCTCGTTCGACGTTCGTCAAGTGCAAACTTTGCTCCCTTCTTATCTCGTCAAGTGGGTCGACGCGTCACACACAGAACCCTCCTGATGAACTGCCAAAATAATACAAAAAATCATTTTATTATCTGTCTTCTTCTCGCATACCTTTATCAAACAAGTAAACTAATACTACTTCCAACAATAATGAAATGACATATCATCTAAACTACTTAAATAAATAAGTACTAGTAAAAACTATACAGCAATGCTCATTTGTAGTAGTTGGTATACTCACGAGACAAAAAGCTAACTACTTACTAACTACTACTAAATCAGTTAACTACAGATATTAAACATCCCATTACACGCCATATAGTTAGTAGCACTGTATTTATAGCCACAAACAATAAAACATATCATTACATTGCAACACAGCATTACCATTAAAAATACAACCATCTGAAAAAGATACGTGTAGTGCTACTACTCTCCTCTACTACATATGCATGTGTTACCATTATCTCTATACGCTATCTCCTATCACTACTTGTTCAAGTAGTAAATAGTCATACAGTGTCCATCAAATATTAATTCATGTCATGTCACACATCATTGTGTCTATCTGCCACTTCATGCTTTCCCATCAGCTATCATATCGCAAGCAATAACATGCAATGTAATGCAACAAACACAGAGAGAATCATATATAAATGCAATACACTTATAATGTCCCTATATACTAGCAGAGAAATAAAATAAAAATATCTGTGATCTATGTACTATCAGTATCTGTACAACGAGTGTGCTTCTCGTAATGTAGTGAGTAAAAAGAATAATCAAGTCAGTAGTATGGTATATAACAATCATCCATATGATAATTTCTATATAAGTTGAAAAGACATTTGGTAAATAAAATGCCCACATTGAATATCTTCCCAAACAGGACGAAGGGACACAACAAACAAACAAACACAACTATTTACAGACAACAATTGACTTGAGTTAGTTACTTAGTCATGTTACTTAGCATGATATGTGCTTTCAAGTCTGATTTGTTCTCGTTGTCAATTACATGCATGTAAATAGACAAACAGAAACATTCCATTACCAGTTGACTGACAATGAGTGTATACATGGCAATAGAGCTGATATTGTAATTGTTCCACAAAAGTCAGCGTGGCTATCACAAGAACAATACAACAACTAAGTGCTGTGGTAGAGTCAGTAGTGCAGTGTGTCACACATTTAACTACAAATATACAATGATAAAGGCAATCCACACTAGTTTGCTAGTTACCCATTATGACTATCTTTATATGTAAATATACAAACTCAACTACTCACAAAGTGATACACAAATAAATCAGTCAATCAACTATGTGAGTTTGTCGTTTAGTAGAGATTCTAATTCTACGAGTAAATACTTATCCTGAATTCCAATTGAGTTACATTTCTCTACGATTTCTGTACAGGTAACAACTGGCTTGAGTTTGAATAAGTGACGCTTAGTTCCATAGTGGACAAGATATTCCATCAAGAAGTCCCATTATGGCCACTTACAGAGTAATTTACACAGGCTAAACGGTCAATTGAAGAAATGTGAACGGCATTAGTAAAAAAACTGCCTCGCACTCGCACGTAGTAGTAAGTAATATGTATGTATAGCCCCAGTACATCACATTAGTCTCACAACAGCAATTTCACAACCTGTCTTGCCCTATAGGCCGATCTAGAATGTATATGAGTCTATCTTCTCTCTGTATGTCTTGTCTTTGTACATCTACATCTTTCTATTAATGGAGTCAACTCACCTAATTAAAAAGTCACGGTACAAAATAGACACATCAAACTCCAAGCTCAGCGTGCATCGCGAAAAGTATAATATACAAACAATAGAACACTACAAGCATAACATAAAGTAAACTAACACCATATTATATACGCTGTACTTATATATATACCATAATATGAGCTTAATAATATTATCATCCAATTCTTTGCAGCTGTATACATACATTACACTACACACACATACAAATACAACGCAAGCACATAAAATAAATTCCTGATACATCAACACTATGGTGTACGTCTTTCTGCATGTATGTAACATGTGTACATCAAGGCACTTTCTTAAATGTTCATGAGAGTGTGAATTAATTAGGATTAGGGAACTGGTTTGTTGTCCGTTAAACCAGTTCTAGCAGCTCTAAAGCTAACGTCGTTTCCCTGACTGATCTCCCTCTACTTTGTAACAATACAGGTCTTTCTTTCTCTCGTCAAAACTTTGCAGAGTTGGGCAGTCAGTCCAATCTAATCCAATTCAGCTATGCATGCATTCAATAATGTGCAATGCCAATATTATATGTACGTACACGCACTTTAATGTTATATTCTACTTCTTCATACTAGGAACATACACAACACACACACGCTGAAGACACTAAATACTAGTAGTACAAGAAATAATAACTTCATATAAGTAATATCCCTACTTTGTATAAACTGCTTATTATATTATTACTTGGAAGAAGAAGAAGGTAAGCTATTTATGCATGCATGCTCCGTCTCTCTCTCATTTCGTTTATTTAATCCAAACCAAATTCAAGCCACAGTCGTACCATGTGCAAAGCTACGGAATAAAATATACGAACGAGTGGAATAAAATGTAATTTAATTTATCAAGTAATGCGTTAAAAACTACAATGCTCATAGAGAGAGCCTTCATTGTACACGAGTATAAGAGTAATACAAATAAAAGAGAGCAAGCGAGTCACATCTAACTAGTAAGTAAGTAAGTAATGAAAATCAATTCTCACATACATAATTCTCATATACACATTATACATTAGAATGCATACTCATACACATTATAAACACAATACAATGTACATCACGTCAATAATAAAGCTCACTAAGAATCAACTTAAACTAACATACCACAAAACTACAACACCCAATAAAAACTGAACCTAATGTAAAGCTTCCTTTCCATTCCACATGCATTATCTCTATCTATCACTCACCTACGGTAATCACTCAAGTCAGCAGTCAGCACTAACATCGACTACGAGTCTACGAACGCGTATAAATTCTGCATTTCTACTGACTAAGTCTCTAACTAAACGAAACTCCTGTACGATGCATGGAAGTATATATGGCATGACTAACACAATAAACAAGTACAACTGCCACAATACATATGTTTGTATTTTGTATGCAAGATTGTTATAATTAAAGCAAAGCACATGCCACTATGGTCTGCGAGATATTGCTATTTGCAGTTAGTTAGGTTAGGAATGGGTAGCTTAGGAAGAGTTAGTAGTTGTTATTGTGCTGTGTGTATGTGACTCACCTTTTGAGAACTGGCTTGAAAGCCGTTGTTGTGAGGTCAGCTGAAGAGGTCAACCCTGAAGAGTTAGGAGCTCCTGGTGCGAAATGAGACAAACTGCCAGAGAGAAGGGGCACTTTAAGATTGGGTGGCGTTTGCGGAGGGGTATCTGTACCTACACCTTCGGATGCGACGGGCGGTAAAAAGCCGCCGTAACGGTAAGCTGGAGGCAGAGCGAAACTCCAGGAGGAGGATACGGGCGGGGCGGCAACGGCTGCGGCGGGATGATGATGAGACATATGGCTATTACTATGTCCATGACTATTATGGCTATTATGTCCACCATGTCCATGTCCATGTCCTGACATGACATGACCATGAAGGTGTTGAGGAGGCGGCGGTGTTTTACAAGCGGCTGTGTCAGCCAAAGACCAAATTTTTGGTTTGGCAGCAGCTGCACAGTCTGACTTGAGGTCACTTGATGGGTCATTCTTTACCCCAATTGTATTATTATTGTTTACCCCTGGGGATGAGGAAGGACCGTGAGAAGAGTCACCATCGTCTGCAATAGACCAGAGAGAACATTGCAAATACAAACAGGCTCTTCTTTTTCCATTTCTAACGAAACTACACATCAGGGCAGGACAAACTTACACACTTGTATCTTCCTTTTTGCTTCTTATCATTTGCTTTACTTGTTACAGATACACAGCCTCTCCTTCTTCATCTGTTTTCTAAGCTACTATATACTACTGGCTATATAGCTATATATTTATTTGTACAGTGTATTCATAACGATACTAATGCTTAAGTATATGCAAGATCAAATTATATGTACAAGGCCCACAATAAGTTAACGAGCTGGATTCATTTTCTAGGCAATTGATTCCGAAACCATAATAGTAATGGAGTCATATTAAATTACATTATGTACATTTATGTGTCAACCCTGTCACCCCTCCCTCGTGCCTCTTTCTTTCTCACAATCACTCACCCAATGCCTAGAATACTAAACAAGCAGCTCCGGCTTTAAAAAGTCAGTGCAATTAAGTGTCACATTTTGATTAAGGACGGATTATGTGTACTATGTGTGTTTGTGTTGTGTCTTCTTGTCGTGACGGTCGGTATACTTTTATGTACGTACTAAACAGAAACAGTATACTCCGATCATCATCATGGTCTGCATATAGTAGTACTGCGTATATTGGTTTTATTTGGTGCGTATGTAAATATACGTACTACTACTAGTAATAATATTATTAACATAGTAGTAGTACAGATAAATAGGGTGATGTGCTACAGAGTGTTGCTCTAATATTCTATAAGAGTGGTTCTATACAGCTGTATGAGTGTACAAAGTGATGGCAATAATATATATTGAAGCATCTCTGAGTTGAGTTGACTTGGCTGATGTTGATAGCATATACTAGGAGACGAGATTATTATGTGTACGTACGTGTCCGTGATTGTGTATGGTTGAGTGCCAGTAAAAAGAGAGTCTCGTCGGCTGAAAGTAATCCTTGATGAAGTATGGGCCAAGGGGATTCTATAATCCTGTGCATGCCTAACCCTTACCCTTTATCCCCTCATATTACTCACATCACACACATCTATCTCCTATTCACTGTTCACCCTGACTAAAACTCGTCTCTATCTGCTACTGAATTTTCAGTCACTCATTCTTCTCTTCCTTCACTCTTAATATCACACACTCTCTTCTGTGTGTGTTTTTCTTTTTATTATTAATATTAGGTATTATATATCTGGGTATGTGTCTGTATATGCAACGTATATGTACATGATGATGTGTCTGTGTTTGGGTATTAATATATTATTATTATTTTAAGCTTTCAAATAATCTTTGCAGTATGTGTGTACGCACTGGCTAGCATTATGATACCTATTATTCCTAATAATGCATTTCATTTTGATATAAAATCTCGTTAGCTTTAGAGCTAGTAGTAGTACGTGGATAGAGGAGCTTATGGTATAGCTACTGATCCATTTATTTTTCTTTACGATGATATTTTGGGTGAAACGCATCAAGCTTAACTGTGAACTACAGAACATGACTTGAACAAATGTAGTTACTAGCTAGTTTGTATTGTTAGATGTTATTTGTTCAATGCTGTGGAAACTTCAGCCTTTTTTAACTCGACGAGAGTTTCATCATTAGAACTTCTAGTAATCCAATGAATTTTCTATTCTATTTTTATGCATTAACAACTTTGTATACATACAAGTGATCAAGAAATCTAGAGTCCGGGCAACCGTATTTCTCAGTATTTTTATATACTGAGAAATACGGTTGCCGTGCTAACTCTAGATTTCTTGTCAAGTGATTCTATTGTAGATTTCTCAATGAATATTACGCAGGAGATTTCATACTTTTAATAATACCGTAGCTATAAATACCTACTGCTTACTGGTGCTTGCCCCGTCCTGATTGTAAAAATGTGTATCTAATTCTCACAAGAAATTAAAACAGTTATTTCTTACCGTCGTCATCTTTGATATCATCATCGTCATCATCTGTTTTATTCTTGGGCTCCCATGTCATTTTATTTTCCTTTTTGAGTCTTCGTCTGGCATTGGCAAACCAGGTGGAGACTTGTGTCAAAGTCATTTTTGTGATAATGGCCAACATGATTTTCTCCCCTTTGGTCGGGTAAGGATTCTTTTTGTGTTCATTTAGCCAAGCTTTTAAGGTTGCTGTGGATTCTCTGGTTGCGTTTTTTCGTCGAGCAGCTAAATCATAGCCTCCACCATACCTGTAGTGTATCATGTTCGCAAACACATGACAAAGGAAAGAAAAAGACAATCGTGAGACGAGTGAGACATAATGGCAATAAGGAGAGAACAATTACTCTTTTATATTCTAACAAGTTTCTTGGCTCATTACTTGATTTGCTCCTTGTAATTAGGTACACGTCTCTCATATGTACGAACAAGTGTAGTTTATGATTATGTATAACATTATTATGATAATTTACAGCCATATAAATCCCCTGTGAATTTTCCCATTACATTAAAGATGTTTAGAAAGAGTCATACAGAGAGACAGACACAGACAGGGAGAGAGAGAGAGAGAGTTGGACAATCTTAGTGTTAAGAATCGGCGCATCAATCACCATAATATTGCTCTTTAACTTTAACGACAGGCTAATTTGAAGCAGACAAGAGTGTAGACTACTATTCACACCTCACTATCCTTGCATAAACGTCACGCACTGTTAATTGCCTTGAAAAAATGAGGTAGGTCAAGTGCCAACGGAAAGATACAGCACAGGATAAAACATCAAAGTGCACTGGGTACATTCAACACATTGTTGGCTGAACACTGAATCGTGTGCACATGCACACACTCCTCAAAGACTAGTCAGAACATGTAGCAGCTACTCAACTACAACTCAAGTACTTGTATATTATGCTCATCTCCTATAAAACATTACATTAGAGACTCATTACATTACGCTACACTAAAAATACAATGCAGCGTAATTAAAGTTGTACGGAAATGCAAAGCCATCGCTCCGCAGCGCAAAACAGTAGTCAGCAACTAACTGCGAGATTTTTACTGTAATTATTTAATTATGACCACGACGACTATTAAAGTGAGGAAAAAGCTGCTTCTTCTGTCATGGATTTTTATGAAAAGGACTTGAGTAATAGCGAACGAGACTTGATTTTGATTCCAAGTTGAACGTGGCAAAAAAAGTGTAGCTTTTACACTTATTGTTAGTGAAACTAAAGCAGTAAAGTAACTCACACAGTATGAAATAATCTGGGCGAACACAACCCTTTTGTGTCGTTTGATTTGCTCCCTGCTGTGACCCCACTTAAAAGAGCTCCCCTTAATGCATTTCCTCTAAGTTGGCTTCCGCTGGTTACCCGGGCATTTCCGAGTCACACATTCATCTCTCAATTTTATGGCTGACGCTACTACAACTACTCCCACCACCGCTATATAAATATTATGGTGTTCTTCTTCTAAATATAATGACATGCTTACCATTGCAATGCTCCTATGTCATGTCAAACCATTACTTAGCCATCTCTGATGTACAACTACTGTAATTTCTTGATTCGTCATGGTTACTTTACTTGGTTCAGCAATCCATGGCCTAAGTCAGCCTTCCTTTTGCAAAACTGCTTATTATTGCTAGAATCGTAAGTTGCAAGCTTTGAGCTGCTACCTCGTCTATCTACAATGTTTTATATGTGCTATTATAGCGAAATAGAGATATCTCCTATAGTGAATTTATCTCTTGTACAAATCTCAACCCATCTATCTCAACACAACAATTAAACGTAGCCTGCCATAGAGCTTATACTGAGATAATTGCAAACTCTCCTGTGTGTCTAACTACCTACTACTACTACTGTATCTATAGCAGTATGTATATCATAATAGCGCATACACACACGAGTGTTGGTAACTACATGTATTTTGTCAAGTTGCAAAACCCATAAAGGTAATAAAACCACACAAGCTTAAAATTTGTATCCAATTCCTTCTCAAACATCCGTGCTTGCTTGGGTTGCTGTATCGAAATAGATTGGAATTAATTTACAGACAGTCAGCAGACTGCAACTATACTCAAGATATTTATAACTGGATAAGAACAAAGGTCAAAATCATGGTGAGATGAGATGATGAGTGGAATTGCTTTGAGTAAACTATATCGCCTATGTGCATATAATGTAATGGCATGAGGGGAGAGAGAGAGAGAGAGAGAGGAAAGAAGATAGTTGGAAATGATGATCATCTTTTATGATGTGTATAGAGTACGTTCAGACAGCTAGATATGTCTGTGATAGCGCATAGAATGGTTGTAACGCAGTCATAGAGACGATATAGATTAGACGAGTAACTAATTCAATTAAAAATTCATGAGCCCCGCAAACTGCTGCTTTCCCAAATTTAAGTTGAGTTGAGCTATTGAGCTTGTTGGCTGACTTGACTTGACTTTGGTGTGTAATGTGTGGCTTGCTCTACGAGGTTAAGACAATAATGAATAGATACAGAATTTAAAATTGAGAATACCACGCTAAGGTATCGTATCGGTATGGATGGCATGCCATGCCAAGCTGGTAACTTGTGAGATGACTATTTCGATAGTTTTAATGCTTGATTTACATTTCATGTGCCAAGAGAAGAATAAGTAAGAAAGGGAATGGTAGTAGTCGTAAGTACTCTCGCACCACTTCTACTTAATACTATGGGAAAGGGTGAATTGATGCCTTGGTATTAGAATAGGAGAATTATTGGAGAGAGGATGCGATGAGATGACCGAGAGGCTTGCGAGTCAAGATCTATGATACAGATGGGAAGTGGAAGTTCTGGAGACAAGGGGGTATGGACCATGTCATAATAAATCAGTAAAGCCAGCGAGCAGTGGCAGTGGTTCTCTAATCTAATTTGGGAAAGTCAGTGTGTGGGATCATGAAATTTCATGTGATCAGTATGTGGTAGAGATGAGCAGGGGGTTTAAGAGTTTAGAGACTGACCCGTATGCTGCTGCGAAGGTCGGGTCATAAGGATAGTAGCCTGAGTTAAGACTCCCAGGGTTTGGCCAGCATGACACGTCGCCAGTTCCGCTCCCTTCTTTCAGACCTGCATACGCCCCACCCTAACAAACACATCCATTATCAGACAAACAGATCCCATTCAAGAATAACATCACATAACATATCTCTTACAACTAACAATCTCCTATTACTGAACACTCGACAGGCCATAGCCAGTCTATACTGTACACTTACACTCCTAGGATATTTACAGTTTTAACAGAGTACCTTATTCTTATCTCACTAATATTACTACCCGCTATATTCTGTGTACACATGGAGGTTCCCATTGTTGTCCTCTCATTACGATTTGCCACACTACACACAATTGTCGTTTTGACACTGTAAACACCCATTTCGTCTATTCTCTGTATTAGCTACTGAAAACGTTACTTTTCCTAAATAATGTCTCTTTAACTTGATCTTTGTATACCTTGGACATGTTTCGCTTAACTTCTTATTTATTTATTCATCCATTCTACTACTACTACTAATACCTACGAACTACCTAAAACTACTAACTACCTAGGATAATAAAGGGTATGGTGCATGTTTTATGCATAGCTACTTATATCAACCAGGCCTTGTATAATGTAACATGCATATTATCAGTACAAACTACAATCCTACATAATATGCATTTTTGTCTACTCCACATGTATATTTTATTTTGCTAAGGTACATATTATTACGTAGTACTGTACTTGTTTACTTTGCCTAATAATGCTTGTAACATTTTTACTCGTAAATGTCTACAAAATGTTTAACAATAATTGAGTACATTTAACATTTTAACTATCTACATATTACGTTTACTAGTCAACGATTTCGACAAATAAATACAACAAAATGTAAATAAGAGGAATTACATAAAAGATGCTATCTGTCATACTATTTATCTACACTAAACTTCTGAACTTTATAAGCAAATGGTGCATTGTGGCTTGTTTTACGTTTACTACAGATACTACATGATATGCATGTAACCACTACTACTTCATTAAGCTATAGATATTCTAGTAAAAGTTAAATAACTTTCTGTTCTTATCCAACACAACACCAACAGTCACTTATACTACAAACGAACCCACCATCATCATGTTCCATATATCACATGCAAACTATGGTTCGTTCCTATACTATACTTGGGTGTACCTATCTAAATACATACGTTCTCCTATATATGCATTCTACATGTATATACAATACTTTTATGGAAACATGTATATTAAATACTACATAGACATTATTACCACAACACTATTATTACTATTATATCAGTACACATGTTTTTATAACATGGAGATTACTTATTCATGTAGAATTGACTATAAGTAATATACAGAAGTGACATTACAACACAAGAAAATTCTCAGACACAGAATGAAAATGTCATAGTCATGTCATGTCCATGTAAAGATAAATGATGAATGTTATGTGCTCAAACGTATGTTTTCTATGAAATCTGATCTGTGCCTATTATGCTCGACTACCTACTTACATTACATTACAAACAACGTCTACTTTGTACTTGGTATGAAATACGGCGTTAAAAAAGTGACAAATAGTTTTTCTTACCAGTGGTGAGTAAAAGGCAGATGACTCCAGGGATGGGTAAGGATTTTGTTCTGTCGGCGGGGCGTAAGGGGTAGGGGCATAGGCAGTGAGTCGAGGGTATGATGACAAGGTCAGTCTGGCAGGGTCATACTGGCATGAACACACAGACTGACCTGTCACTGGGTCAGTCACTAGAGGACGGCCTCCTTCACAACACGACGTACCGGGAGATGTGGTCACCCCCGTTGGGGATGTGGAGCCACTCATTCCTCCGGATGATGAATTCGGCGAGCCCAACAACTGCTGCAATAAAAATATAAAGAAAAATACGGTCAAAATTGTAATTCGATAATAAATAATCGAGACACAAGAGAGTCAGTCAACTGTTGACATGCATTTGATTAGAAAATGTACACTGTGTACGTGTATTATGCCCACACACACAGTTTTGAAAGTATTTAATCAAATCAACTGTATTACTTTATGCTTATCATCTCCACAAATAGTGACAAATGTAAAGTAAAGGTAAATAGAGCAAGGGAAATAATCATGAGTATTCATTCACAGTTCTGTATGCATGTACAACACAACTACTTACTCAGTGGATTAGTCACATTATTAAACATTATACAACGTGTATACTAAAACAGATTTCACAGAGTTGTCAAGAGTGAGAGAATTGTCGTATCAATGTGACAATGCAAACAGAGGAACAAAAGGAGCATGCTTAATTGACAGTAATACTGTGTGATAAGATGAGATACGAGCATTCATACATTAGTTCAACACGAGTAATCAAAATACTCTACAACAGATACGTGCATCGGATTTCCAAGGAAGTCAATTAGTCAACTGTCAACAGCAGCAAGTTATTTCATCGATGAATTATGAACAGAGAAATAATTCACAGAACTACATACATTACATATTTACTTATGCTCAAGTTGTGTCTATGTCTGTACCTACACACGACTCTACTACTACCACTCTAAAAAGCTACAGTGGCTATAGGTATTACTGTGAGGTGTAGGTTCGTACATGGAGAGAACATGTGCATAAATGAAGAGTAAATAGACAGTTACAAGCATATTAGCTTGAAATAACATGCACAAATCAACAGAAAAGAATAAATGAACAAACATCGGAAATGGGCTGTTAAAAATGTAATGACTCGCTCTAGACAAGTAGCAGTAAGTAATAAAGAGGTAAGGTGTTAACGCAAAAAAGTGTGTGCGTACAGTTACACAGTTGTTATGTGATACAAAAGATAAACTGATACGAGCAGGCCAATAATGTGCACACACAGAAGTACAATACTGTTGAGTTGATGACTGTTTGCTTTCAATACATTAAACATACGACACAACAAGTCAATCAAGCTTTATGGGAAAATACTGTGCATCTCAACAGCGTTAGTATTGACATAGCCACACATTCATAGCAATAACAGGAGCATACAGACAGAGAGAATAATGATCTATATCTACTAAATATCTACATAAAATGTATAGGTATATATCTACGTCTACTCTAGTAGCTACAGTATGCTATATATGTTATGCTAATAGTAATCTAATGACTATAGATTTTTTCCAAGGCTACATCTACTACAGTCTACAACAGTATGCAACAAGATGATTCTAAATAGACAGACTTGATTTCCAAAGAGAGACAGAGAGAAAAATTTGACGATCAGTTCACAAAATTGGCCTCTTGAATTGTTTTTAATTCACCCTTTGATATTGAGGTGCACCACTCCCGAGACTTGTTACTCCATCCAACTTAGCTAGGTCGTAGACACCGTTGTTAGTATAGAAAACGGAGCACATGGCGTGTGTTTTTGAGTCGGTAGATTGAAACGTGCTTAAATTATTACGTATGTACTTAAATTTTTAATTGGTCTGTTTCTGTATGTGCTATAACTCTATACAGATATATTTATGTACTCAATGTTCCGTCCAGAGCTGTGTTTAAATACAAATACAAAAACAACTGTATCGTAATGTAATTAAATGTTTGCAAAAAATTCACACGATTTACGATACTAATGGCAATTCGTAAATTGGACTATTTATATATAGGTACAAATTGAATCGCGATTTTTATATGGCACTTTGTCACTGATTGACGCAAAGAGTGTGTGGTATGTGACACGTTGAACGAGGACGTTTTCTCTCCTAGTACATTTCTACTACAGACTTGTACAAAACTTAAATATAGCTTTTTACTTACGAGGGAGAGAGTCACAAAGTGTACAATTACAGTTAAGGTGTACACAGACAAAAGATTGATTTTCGTTATTAGTCCTGCACTATATATAATAATTATCAACTTTGTGTTCAAGTTCTGAGTTGAGTGCAGTTGAGTGTGAATTGTAAGTACAATGTAATATTGGAGCACAATCACAGTTCATACGATTAATACAGTGCACAAGATTAGAATAATAGCCGAGAGTAGGGAACGTGTCGTGTCGTCCCTGTCCACGTTATGTACGTTACGATTCGTTGCCTTGTTTACATTAATAGAAGATGAGTGAGCGAAGTTCGTGCACATAGGACAGGTGCAACGAGCCGGGGCACGATAATTATATTGTAATAGGAGAATAATAACAGGTAATTGTGATGATGATAATGTTCTTTCGTTTCTTTCAGCTTTGTGAACTCAGTTCATGGTAATCGTTATAAAAGTGCTGGAGTGGAGATGAGTTATTGACGTGTTGCTATACAGAGTGTTGTAGATTCACTAGTAGATTTCCTTTATGGAGCACACATATAAAAATATTATGAATACGTACGAAATGCGATAAGATTTAGCATACAGTTTTCAGAGGAGGTATTATAATGGGTAACAATTAAAGAAACCGAGACCATTAAAAACTTAATAGGACCAAGTGATTTGTCAACCAACGCAATAATAATATAATAATAAGACTTAAAAACGTGACACGTCTGTGTATGTACAGAGAGAATTTAGGAGAGAGAGAGAGGTTTACTTAATAAATATTGACAGGTTGGGCAAATTTGCCAGGCTGTTTGTCTATATACGTAAATAAAAAGGATGTGGTGTGTGTGTACCTGTATTTTCTACTTGGTGTTGTGTGTCCAATGAAAATTTAAGTACAAACAAACAAATAATTATACAGAGAGACTGTGAATAAATAAATAATAAAATGTGATACTGTGAGAATCTAAGGTCTGCTAATATCGTGAAGTGTAACAAGTTGAGATGAGTCGAGTGTAAATACAAGTGAGTTAAATACACACGGTGGAAACGGGCCGGAGTGACACCCGAGTGAGTTTTGTTGATGTGATGTAAATTAGTAATGTGTATTAGCGAGAGGATCGTTAAGGTTTAAGTAGCCGAGTGTTAAGTGTGAGTGTAAGTATATATAATATGTTGATTGGTCGTGCTCTGAGCGAGCGAAGCACAGAGCACAACACGTAACCGTAGAAAATAAAAGAGTCTCGTGGACTATGAACAGGACAAAAGTTAACTAAAAGGAGTTTGCTTGACTTTGTGTACAAAACAAGAGAGTTTCGTGTTTTCAGCTTTGCGTTTACCTACTATTCCTATTTGTATACACAGAACACGAAGCCAGAAGAATACAACGAGAATGGAAACAGACACACAACAGACAAACAGTTTGCTTGAGCTTTGGTTGGTTTTCTTGGTTGAGAAAAGTATTTGTATTTGTACTTGGCAGTATAAAGTTAAAGTTGAGTTGAGAGTTGAGTGTGTGCTTACCTGATTATTATTGTTGTTGTTGTAAGTGGCAGGTGAGTATCCAAAGTAAGACATGACTTGGTTGTGCTCAGGTGTGAGTATAGAATGGAACTAACACAGGGTGTCCCAGGCTAGCGCAAACGCGACGAGTCAGAATGGAGTTACAGGGGCACCTCCTTTTTGACCCGATTTGGAGCCAATTGGGTGGATCCATCGCAAGGATTGGATAGCACGGCTCTTGTTCGTAGTTTGTCTTGGGGCTTGTCCAACATCTTGTCCTATCAGCCATTGGATTATGCTAATCCCTCAAGACACGATTTCCCTTTTATCCACACACTTCAACCATTAATTACCTGTCTATTAACCCCGCACCCTCGACTCCACTAAGCTGCATTAGCAACCATTACCCACCCACATGTACATACACATGTTACACTTGTCTCCACTATCTCCAGCCTAGAAACTCTTTCTATTATAAATGCATTCCATTATTACATTACATACATCCATACATACACACTACACATTATATCTCTCTCAATGCAATACACACACATACACACACAGCTCAAAAGAACACTGAATACACAACTTTGCAGCTTCAGAGCTCAACTCTCTGCCTGTGTATATCTCTCTCTCACACACAACACACACACACTCACACAACAGCCGCCCATAATATAATCCTCTACACTTCCTCTACTAGTATTACTATTACTTACTACCACCACCACCACAATGCACGAAGAACGAACACACTGCACACAAAGCAATACAAATGCACATACACAACTTATTCTTGCTTTACTTTGCTCACTCAGTCAAGTCAGTCAGAGTCTTTTCCACAACCTACTACTCCTACCATCGCATCCTACTCCTACCAGAACATACATAATGTTATTATATCTGTAGCAATAGAATCCTACTGCCCTATGATGATATTATTATGATCCTACACACTCTTCTGTGTTCTTCTGTAGTCTAACCCATGCTATTCTATCATCATCTCATCCTACTACTCTCTACACACAGCCGTATCTCTTTCTCTCGTAGTACACTCTCGTATAACATAATAGAAAGACGATCCACTTATTCGACTCGAGTGATGCGTTAAAGCTCCTGCTCTTCTTCTTCTTCTCCTTCTCCGTCTCTACTGCTGCAACCACCACTACTACCACCACCACATGGATATCCCTATCTCGTTTACTGCATGTTCTACCTAGGACAACATAGTCGTGTTCTGTTCTTTCTATATATTATTATGAGGCTTTATATTATGTGCTATCTTCATCCGCAGTATTTCTCTTCGATACATACGTGCTTATGTAGCTACACTACATGAGTTTATCCTTTATGTTCATTTCATACGAGAAAAGCATATGTACTTGTAGTAGAGATGATAGTTAAGTAGTTTTCTCGACTGTGCTCTTGTGCTGTGTGGTGGCTGGTTGTTCCATTCGAAATCTTATTGCTTTTCTTGCCATGCCTTACTAATGGCCCTGCCTACTACAACTATACAAAGAGACACAACAACTAGTACAATCTGCTATAGCAAATCTATCTTTCAACTTGTCTTAACTTAACTGAAATGCTCTCCATGCTTACATTACCTAACATTACATTACGTTATTACATAATACATTACATTTACATTGTACTTGTATGGCTCTTTTGCTTTAGTCAACTCTCCGAAGATTTGCTTTGCTTTAGTTTAGTTGACTTTTCTTGTTTTGCCATGTAGTTGTGTCGTGTAGTCGTTGTTGCGAATTTAATACTACTTTGAGAGATCTTGTACTGGGGCTGATAGTAGTTGATAGCTTGTAGTATACAAAAGGGACACCAATGTAAAGACGAGGAGTACAATCAGCCAAAGAGACCAGGACCATTGGCGTATTGCGAAATCTGTCCCTGCGGATCGTGTCGATTCTATTATTTGATTCGCATGTACAGAAGTTCGTGCTACACAGTACAGAGATTCTATATTGGAATCTGATGTTGCTGCACTTCATTTTCTGATTTTGAATGTTCAGTCTCTGGAGTTCTCCCCGTCTCGGGTTTCTTGTAGGATCCGTCTTAGGTACACACTCAGCTTTCTACAGGAAGAACACCAGACTGTATAAAAGTTCAACGTATCCAGCAATATAGGAAGAAGAATAGTAGTATAAGGTTAGGTAGTAGTCAAATGCATTAAAGAGGATAAAAGGTATATACCGTACTCCCACTTATAGTGACCCAGGGTGTTTAATCTTTCATGTATTTTTTATCGGAATTGCTTTAATTGTACCGCATTATACTGTGAGTGCAAAATTATAATTTGATGATCACTTAATTGGCAATTAAAAAAGTTAAAAAAAGAATCAATTGTTGTAAATAAGGGATTGCTAATGTTGTAGCTTTATTTTAATTTTCATACTCGGAGAATAATATACTTTCATGGCTAATCCACCAATCCAATCCGCGAAGTAGATTTTTTATCTTATATTAACCAACGTAATATCTCTCACATCTCTAGAATATTGAATAATTTATGCCTTAGCTATTTGTGTATGATTCATAGGGGTGTATTTTGGGAAGTTATACAATATCGGGGATTAAAAATTCTTCATGAAACTGTAATAGCGACTCACATGGGGTACTATTTTGGCTGGGGCAATTATAAGCGCTCGTACGGCGGTTGAAATTCTGAGCTTTTCTTTTGCACTTACTCACTTGCTCATCTTGCCTGTCTGGAATCTTTTTCCAGTTTCGTTCTCATTCTGATTTGTATTCTAAACTCTTTTTCGTGATGCACACATGCGATGCGAAAACAGAAAGCAAGTGGAACTTGATTGAGTTGAAGTGATACACATATGTAAAAGCATATATTATATATGTACCTATACATGATATATGTGATGTATACATCCTTTTTCAGGGCATAGTGCAGAATATAAATATAATGATGAATGTAAGAGCATAGTATTTGTATGCGAGTGATGTAGTAATGTAATAAACATTGTAGATTTGTCCGCGAGGTAATTCAATGCCATGCCATGTCAGATAAAAGATGCATTTTCACACGCCTTCTCTTCTTATTTTCATCGTGTAACATCTCAACTTGATGTTATGCTACCTTTCAGCGTTTTACGTAATAACATAATGCTGCATTACAACTCATCATCACATCAAGCGATTACTTACAGGTGTATGTGCATTCAAATTATGCACTACACAATTCATCATAAACATGATTTATTCCAGTATGCTAATGCCTGGCTGTGTTTTAACACTTTGGAAGACTCAATACGTATTAAGCTTTGCATATTATACGATCTCTATTAAGCTATCTGTGTACTTTGCTATAGGTAATTACATATATCTGTGCATTATTAATATACCAATTTATTCCAACACGACATAGTATTACACAGTACACTTATTGTTAATACAAGTCGAAATTCCCGAACATTTAATGCATGCGATGAAAACGCTGATAGTGACAAGCCATTAATAAGGGGAATTAATAAATAATGCGAAAGAATTTTTTCCGTAATGTTTTCCTTAATCTTGACTTGTACTTACAAATGACACTTGATTTAAGCCACAGAAAAGTGACACTTTTGTGTGAATAAATGGTGAATGAATAACAAAGAAGAAGGTTAGAAAGGCATAGCTGTTTTCCTAATAGTAAGGAATACTAAGTATTGAATGAGCAATGTAGAAATGGTATGGTAGTATATAGAAGTTGACGTTCTTGCACACTTTGTTCTTTTCATTTCCTTAAAAGTGGAAAAGTCTTTTCATGGAGAGCATGTTCCTCAAATGGAGACAGATTCTTTTGTGTTCGAAGCAAGGCTGGATTTTCTGTCAAAAGATTGACTTTTCCCATAAGTCTACGGAGCGCAGCCCATTTTTCACATCACAAACTTGGCCCTGGCTCAAAAAATAAAATAGCAGAATGTGTGTTCGTGTATTTCTCCTTCCACTTGTGTGCTTGTTCGACTCATTCTTCCATGAAACTTGATTTGATTGTAAATTCGTGTTTGAATTTGCAATTAAAATACATCTTGTTCCGCACACAGAACAAATATACTGTGCATATATGTACTACAGTCTGAAAAACTACGAAAGTACAGTGTGTGAGGTCTACTACTAGCTGTTCTCATACTAACACAATTTTCAATTACAAAAAACTACATAGTTGATCTCATTAGATTCTATTTTATAGGTTGCACTATCCAAGCAGACGACTAAAGGACTATTTATTATGGTTCATTATTTTACTAAACTATACATATAAATTTCAGTCCCACTACTAGTTATGCTGATGGTTACATCCGATGAAAGGACAGCATTGTAATCCGTCGAGTTGAATGAAACGGCAATTGCTTTGCTTTGCAACACAAAAAAGAAAGAAGTAGAGAAAGGCACTGCAGTAATAGCAACAGCAGTAAAAATCTCTCTAGACTCGAGTTAAAAAAAGAAAAATTCACAGTTAAATGAGTCTTGCAAAGAAACGAGAGTAAGTAAGTGTCTTCTCATTAGAATAGTGACACGAGACATACATTTTTGGATTCGCCTGAAAAAATTGTCATTCCGTACGTATGTTTCTCTCTAACGTTTTAATAGCCGGATTAATAACTTATGTGCAGTCTTAATTAAGCTTAATTGCACCTTTGTACTAAAGGCACTTACTTGATGGTCGTTACAACCAAATTGCAAAAGTTGTCGCTCAACCAAACTATTCTGCCCACAGTGTGTACAACTTGGCTTGGTTAATTCTAAAAGTCAACGTGGCGGAGTCATATCAACTTAGAATCAGATTGCTTCTATACATAAATGCATGCACATGCTTAACTTTGTTATGTGTTTGTTCCTTCGACTTTACAGTTCGTGGTTGTAGCTTTAGCGGTAGCTGGCTGTCTGTCTGTGGTAGTACGTAAATAATTGCCCTTTTATCCCTTTTTGCTTTTAAATATGACATACGCACCTATTTACCTTCATTTCGAAATATAGCATAATGTGCATAGCATAGTATGCATACGAAATGAAATTCGACTCTTAATTTAAGAGCTGTGTGGAGGGCTAGGAATTATGATATTTTAATTGCGATTATTGTGATTTAGCCGAACTGTTGAGAGTTTATACAAGAAGAGATGTCGAGAAAGTTTGGTTTTATTACTGAAAGCGGATGTATTTAGTGGAATTTATCAAATGTCATAATAATATGAATGAGGAGTGAGTTTTGAGTTTTGAGCAACGTAATATTATTCGCTATTGTTGGTTTGTTCGTATTAAATATTTGTTGATAGTTGTTGCGGTGGTGGAGGCTGAAGTAGAAGTAGGCAAGGCAGTAGGCGCACTAAAATTTATTTATGTAGATATACTACAGACGAACATAACTACTCATGCCAGCTACTTTTATTACAATAGAAGACTAGTACAACGCACACAAGTCAACTAAACACTAATCTGCGTGGCAAGAAGTGTATCTTTAGGTAGAATGTAGTTTTGGTGACTTATGTAAGTTGCAATGAGCAGAGACGCTTGTGCGTCAAGACTTTATATGGCATTTACTTGGTAGTTTAGTTGAACTTGAGGAATTCCGTTTTGTTGTTTTACTCCATGAAAAACAGCACTAAATGGCTAGGTAATTAACACAGTCGTAAATTCTCAGTTAAATGAATTCAGCTCCCCCCATTCCATGTACGCTGGGCTTTATGATGAACGAGGAAATATTACTGTTTCATTACTCTATTGTTTTCATTTTTGGGGCATTTTTGGGCGAAATTATGGAAATGATTGTCTTTCTTCATGCACACTCTCGAGAAACGAGTATTTTTCTCATAAATCATATTAATCTTGAGCTAAAAGAAGCTTAACTCCTTTGCATTTTCTAATGACAACAAAAAACAACAAAAAACAAAGCTCTTCTACTGCATGAATTACTCTCCGCTTTTACTTCTGCTACTCGAACTTTTTCAATAATTATTCCTCTAGAGAATATCTCTGTAAAGAGATTGTTCTTAGTGCATTATTATGAGAGCATCCGTAAACGTAGGGGATTGAAAAACAAAAGGATGTAAAAAATATTCAACTACAGCAGCGCAACAGCAAGTAATGAAGGAGGCGATTAGATTCATCAGTTGAAAGTTTTCATGCACGTAAACAGTCGTCTTTATTTCATTGTAATTTATAATTTGGCTTCATCTCTGCAATTCTAGGCTCAATGTCGATGAAGTGTATTACAACAAAGCTCCCCTCTCTTTCCCTATCATCATCAATTCAATTCAATAAAGCACAATACCACACACCACCACCATGTCACACTGTTTTAATACACAACCCTATAATATCCAACATTTATACTGCTAGCAATATAAAGGCGAATTGTGCTTGTGATAGTAAGTAGTTGTATATAGTCAATAGAATTGCATTGGCCGCAACTGAATACAGTAAAAGACTGAAAGGAAATGCGAAAGAAGGGGAGTCGTAGCTTAACTTCCCTATAAATACTCCATTAGGCTTAATAAGATTGCTATTTTTGCATTGCATTGAGAATAATGGCATTTGCCTTCAATTCCACTGTATTGTAAATTAGTGTTACAAAAGTAATGGCATTTATCCTACCTAACGCTGTATATAATCCCATAACTTTGTTCAAAATGCGAATCATAATAAGGTCTGCTGTGTGGCTGTAAGTAGCAAATTAAAACGTATTTTGCCATGTGCAGGAAAGAATCAACATCTTGTGTGTGAACCAAACAATTTTCATTTCTAAATCAGCTTTAGCTATCAAGGTTGTCTTTTTTATGTTGCAATAGTATTTATTAGCTTATTATATTGTGCTAATACTTATACCATGCACCAGTAGATACTTTATTATGCCTACTGATGAAGTGATGAATTTTATTGTAAGTAGCTACTGAAAGTATTAAAGTAAATTGTAGAAAATTAACGTTAACGAGAGTGCGGATTAGGAGAATCACTCCTGTGAATTTGGACTGACTAAACAGTTGACGTAAAAGTAAAGAGAGGATTATGTGATGCAGTCTTGGTAAGTTAATTGTTATTGTGACTTTAACGAAGTCGTGTCTCTAGTTGAGCTGAACTAATGTGGAGCGTTGTGTTGATTATGAGGATTGATTATTGATTAGTTAATGGAAATGTTTTCCCGAGTCATTCCCCTCTTATTTACTTTCCCCTGCTGAGACACAAATTGCTACACAATGATTCCCAAATATCTCTTCACTTAGGCATTTCACTTACCTAACTCAGCCACAAAAACAAGGTAGTGAGCTGTGAGCTCTCCCAATATCAATTCATCTAACCGATACTTATCGTATTTATAGAGCTTAGTACTTAGTCCACCGATGCTCTGATGGCCAGACCATATAAACCCATCCAAAAACCAAAACGACCCTTGTGCGAACCAACTAACCAAATCCAAATCAGTTCAAACGAGCTACGAAAAGACGAGTCAAGCTCCTACGTCGTCGTCGTCGTCTAAAAAGAAACTGACTTTGCTTAAGTTACTTATCTTTGTGAGAATGTAGACTTTAACTAACTAAGCACACCTACACGTAAAGTCAAATCATTCCAGTCAACATTATAAACTCACAATGAGTTCAGTGGTGGAGCCAGAACAGGAGGGCCGTTTAACAATATACACGATTGTCTACTAATGTAATGTACCTACAATCCTTATCATATCAACAATGATTCTCGAAATTCTCAATGTCCATATCAGACACTATGCCTGTTGGTTAAGTACATTCAGTAATAATGGTAATACTCCTACTAATATTACAAATTACAAAGTGTAAGTACTTGGAATAAAACAAGACAAGCTAACTAGGTAGAATGGATGAAGTGAACTGATTTCATTTCCCTGATTCACTCACAACAAGTACACAATGATAAATACAATATAAATACATTGTGTACTTAATTGTGGTAGGAATACTTATACATATACTGTAAAGCAAAGGATGAGCAAATATTTACTTAAATCACAGAACATCATTTTATCCCAGCAAAGAAAGCTTAGCGTTGTACTGTCACCGAGTTGATAGGAAAGGAATCGTTGTGCAATGTAATGGTACGGATAAACCAGGCTGACAGATACCCAACTATATATAAGTGTCTTAGTAAATACTGACATCAAAATCCTATACAATTAATCGAAATCATTAATGCAAGCCCAATTTCGCAACCCTATCTGGTTATTATTGGTGGTGGAGTATAAAACGTATTATACGAAAGTACTATTGTAGTTGTTGGATTGGTAGGTAAATAATAGTACAGAGCTACAAATAATAAATAGAACATGTACCTACAAATACACATTCTCACAGAACGATACACGCTAACACAGACGTAGTAATCAACGAAGACCGCCACTGGTGCGCCGTGTACTCATCTATAGTGTAAAGCAAAGCGTGGGCAGAGCTATTACTGATGAAATGTTTAAAACCTCTTGTGATCCATACACTTATCAAATATTTACTCAAATTGACTCTTGTACGAAATATTGACATGGATTTGATACAAGTGATTGGAACTTAATTGCTCAACAAGGGAGCTCAAATGAATTTGTGTGGTGGGTGAAGAAAGGTATAAGACGATTTGTGAGCCATGGATGAATATTGCAACGTACCATGCATTAATAATTGCATGGACATTCGGGGATACTACTAAACTAAACTAGTTTATTAGCTTTATACAATCAAATACACGTAGGCAGACGGTTCGGCATATCTGAAATAGTAAAGTTAGTGTGTGTGTCGTGTAGGAGTGGGTATAGGAAAAATACGAATGTAGATTAAAAACTGAGTGTATTAAGCATAGGGAGAAGAATAAGTCCACAGCCACAGACAGAACTGTAGGGAAGCAGGTACCTTTGAACTTTTATCAATCTTTGCCGAGGTACTTTGACAATGATAAGATAAGGAGCAATAGTATAATGGGAGTATGATTACAGGTGTATTCTTTATCATGCCGTGATTGATTATTCATGTATTCCTATTGTAATCACTATCATTTGCATTTTTGATGAGTCAGTGAAAACCCGGGATAGAAAACCATTTACCCTGAGTATCAGTAGTTGTACTAGTAGTACATAAGTATATTATTTAAGTATGTACCATGTTATGTACATAGTAAAGTAATATGTCCGTTATATACATGTTGTACAAGATATTCATGGTGTATTTACATAATACCTACTCGTGTACTTACTCCATGCTTTACAGATTCGATAAAATGATATTCATATTAGTAAACGACCTGACTTGAAAAGGCAAGTTATAAACTTTCTACAATTTGATTTGTTAGACTCCCACATGACAACTAATCTAATGTGTGGATTTATGTTTATAAATCCTTGCTAGTCTCAAATCCTTGTGTAATGGCTTTCATTATTTGTTCTTTGCCATCCTACTCGCATTAAAGTATTACGTTGTATTTCCATTGTGTATTGTGTTATGTTGCACTATTGTACTTATTATTATGGCGTAGTGTATTCATTATTGTTCAATAGCTCCACAATATTAACCATTAGCTGTTGTTGCACTTAGTCTTTCACTCCCTACATCGCTCGCTTTAGTTTAGACCCAGCAAAATTTCCAGCCTGGATTCATTCCTGTGTTTGTAAACTATATACAGGATTGAAGTTGCAATAATACAAACCCTTTGGGATGCTGATGCTGCTGCGTAATGAAATCCATAAATTCGAGCAGAGAGAAAAGGTCCGTGTTAAAAGCATTGGAAATGCGATTAAATTGGGGGCATTTTATTTCATTTTAATGTAATATCTTTAGAGTTGAGAATTATAGGCATCATCATCCGCTTATGAATTGAGTATTACTTACTCACGCCATATGTAGTATTAGCAGTGTGTCGGATGTAATGCGTATAATATAAAGCTCTCGCACCTACTTATTACAGATCATGATTATATTTGTAACTGAAACATGCAATGGCTATTATCTCTCCGAGTACAAAATCGAGTTAAGTAAATAGTGTAACTCTTCTGGTAACAAAAAGTGAAGTCAGAGTATTTACATGCAGGGTAGCTCTTCTTTCTTTCTCTCTGTAGTCATCGCGTGGTATCCAACTGCTAAAACAGTTTATTTTTTTAATCTGAGAAATAATCCAACAGAAAGGAAACTACAGGCTATAAACAATATGTGCAAGGTAAGGCAGGCTCGCGTTCACTTACACATACACGAAACTTAAGTTAGTCCAACCTGTAATTATTGAAATCCAATCTGACGTATTGATAATAAAGATGAACTCGAACAAGAAGCCTTGCATGTTAAGATGCTTTGGAACATGTGTCTAAAATCATATCGATACATGCATCTGAAATTTTTGTGGGCACACACATGTTTTTTATTTCCAAGACAAACAAAACAGAAAAGGCTATTCAAGTTCAACTGTTCAACATTTACATATCCCATGATGACATATGATTGTTACATAGGAAAATAAAAACTAGATGCAATAGTTAGTAAAAATATTAAAAGGGTGTATTGTATTTCTCGCACCGCAAGCAGCTCTCAATGAAATGATGAATGTCATTCATGGGAAACATAAATTCTGTCGAACAAACATTTTAGTGTTGAACAACGTAAATAACTACACACTACACTTCTCTAAAGGTACATTAATATATTATGTGCATATATCTTATACGTATATTATGCAGATCCGTGTTGTAAAAAATAAAAGGCAGCATCAGCTCGAGCTCATGATTTCATTGAAGTACCTACAACTCCAAAACCACTAGTAAAACTCACTTGACACATGTAGCAATATCAATATCATCCAACTACTGATGTAGGACATAGAATATTTAACTATCTTCTACACTACTAGTATCTATGTGAAGGATATTATGTACACAGACTAATAAACTAAGTGCATGCTATATTTTTTGTCTTTATACTTGTTGACATACTCAAACAAATGTAGTGTATGCGTCTTCAGAGTCTATTTCATCGAGAAACAACGATCTGTGAAAGTCTCTGGTGGTATACACATAAAATGAATATAGTGTATGTATAACTATAACAGCATGAAAAACTGGGATTCATTACGGGTGACTATGTGTTTCTCTTGTCTGTCGTAAGTCGATCGGTATAACAATGTATCAATGTTTTCCTTCATGCACCACAGTTCAGATGTACAGATATGGATTATGTAAGTCCTATATATTGTGGCTAATGTAGACAGAAAAGATAGATGTGGAAAAATGAGACTGAAAGAAAGCTAAGTAGTAAAAATATCGTATGCAATCCTTCAGTAAGTATCTTATGTTGCTGTAATAGTATTTGCCCTTGTATGATATTGTTAGGTTACAGCATGCATCACTTCTACTACGAACATTGCACAAGTATAAGATTCCATGTCTGGGGTAATGGTGAGACTTGTTGATGTAGGGATAAGGGCTGGCCAACTGAGGGATGAAATGAGTAAAGGAGGATTAATAAATCACTCGCAGGCGCCAGAGCGGACACCGGAAACTTAAAGTCCCGGGTGACAACGTCGGCTCAGCTTCCTCACAGCTGGAAAAACTCAAGTGTGATCTGCCTTGGCTCTGACTCCCTGGCTGGTCTATCACTATGCATGACTTGACTATATAAGCTTGAGACTTCGAGAATACTTCTATGTATGACATGACCGAGTCACATTCACATTTACTAATATGTACACGCATCTTTGTACAACAACTAAGTAACTAAACTTACATTAATACATTGTAATATTACAACCTCTTATACAATAGAGGATCTTTGTCTCACTCTTTTTCTCTGTGTTTGTTGGTAATGTAGACACACAGAGGATACATATCACATCACACATTATACATTATACTTGATACACCAAAAACATGCAGAAAAGGTCTGCGACTGCTTTCTGTCGTTATCTGCTCATACGGTACAGCATTACACTCAAAATATTATTTCTAGTGTGTATGACAAAGCAAGTTCATATTGCTCTAGCACATACTAGTATGATATGGATGTACTTGGTGAATTCTGTCTCGTCTTTTACATTTTAACTTGAGCTGTATTCTATAGAGCTTGCTTATTACTTGGCGTTACATGCCTCACGAGAGAACGAAACCAAGCTAAATCAACTGAAAGTCAACTTTAACTCTCAAATTGAGTGTCATTTGAAATTCGAGCTGTCTTGTCACTAACCATGCATTCTATTACACTCACCTAATTACTACACTCACACCACACCATACCACGCTAATGTAACACAAGAGAACAATGTATACATCCTCAGTATAAATAATGACTTCTCTGTCTCAACTCTCAAACTCAGCTCACTGTCTTTCTTTTCTTTCCTTTTTTCATGCATTTGTCTACAAAAGTCACACTGCTGAACTATTTATACTGCTAAATGCATACTGCTGCTGCGGTCTGATCCTCCTAGTGCATGTATGTAAATTGTAAATATATATTTAGAGAGATAGTATTAGTATTCCTTTGTTAGTAGAAATGTTGATACTACTTTACGTATAGGACAATTCCTTAATGATTTTATACTTGGTATGCTTCTGTCAGTTAGTGGTGTGGTTTGACTTGACTGGTTCGGGGTTTATTTTATAGCTAGTGAATGATAAATAAGGTGCTCGGATAACAAAGTATGAGTGAGTGAGTGATGTTAAAGAACTTACAGAACAAAACGAGTTTATTGTTAGTATTAGTATGTATACCCAGCATTTAATGTCGTGAGGGAAAAAACAAATAGTATATCTGATGTTTGTTAGTCTTCTTTTTGTGGTAGTTGGCTGGTAGTTTCTAGTTAGATAGTGATAGCGGATATTCGATGGATAGCAAAAGGTAATCTAAACGACGACAAAAGAGTTAAGCAGTGTGTGTATACGTGTAAAAGACTCTCGAGAGAAAAAAGAGACAGAAGAAATAAAAAAGGAACACGAAGGATGGAGAGAGTCAAGTGAAGAGTCGAGTTAGAGAGAGAGACTACAAGCTAGACAGTTAAATCAGTTGATGGACTCAAATGGACTCCATTTTGTCACCGAAAGGGGAAGATCAACTCCTAATGCTGACATTATTTTTCATGAGAATTCTTTTGTCTTTTGGATGTGCTGCCTTGTCTTGCTTGTCATGTCGTGCCTATAAACCTTTGTTTGACAGGGCGATAGGTTCCTTTCGTTTATTTGATGATGGTTCGTTTGTCATGCCAGCCTTGGTTTAGTAGTGATCACAACATTCAGGTCTACTAATATATGTAGTATATTACACTAGTAGTAGTCCGGTCCAGGGCAGGAGCAGCTTCAAAGAGAGACGAGACAAGATGAGTGTTTCGTTCCAACAAGAAGATGCTCACATCACTGGAGCTGACGGAGAGTTGAGTTGATTTGACTGGGACGAGGACGGACTCCTTTTCTTTACGGACTTACGTGCCACGGTTTGACATAATGGCGCCTTAATGAAATCAGTTATGTGATCATCATTGTCTGTGAGCAATATATTCTATAAGTGCTCTGTATAATCCGGTTTTCGGATCGGTGAGCTTAACCAAGTGCCGAGAGAGGTGAGGCAAGGCAAGTCAAACTAGCCTGACCATGCAAGCTTTAGCCCTCCGGGTAAGTTAGTAGTCGCCTTAATGTATATCTCCATGCGTATAGTTGACTAAGTAAGTGCTTCAGGATTTATATGACTACATGCACACATTTATATTGTATAGGCAGTAATGTGTTAAGTTTAATACTTTAGTAGTGTGTGGTTTAGTTTTTGGTCGAGTAGTAAAGTAGTAACTAGTGTTGAGACAATTTTAAACTTCGGTTGTTGTAAGTAAAGTAATAATAATATTAAGGATTGGGCAGCCGGAGCATGAGCAGGGAATCAAGTCTTCTTATTACTACTACTAAGTGCGTGGCGCCGTTCATCGATGGTGACAAGCTGGAGTGTATAGGTATATACGATACCTGTTAAAGACTCGAATTTCTCTAGGTGGGACAATCAGGCGCCTCTTGGAGTCAAATGTCAAGACATTCTTGGGACGTTAATTGGTCTGTTCAATCATTTCCTAATAGGGGGTGGAGGAACACCAGCCATTCTCTCAGCTCAACTTTACTTTTATACTGCTCCATTATCCTCTCGGAAACTTACCTCTTTATGGCCTCGTAAACTACATTTACACTTCACAATTTCACTAATTCTCTGCCCCTCTGTTGCAACTGCCGAGAGAACATTACGTGTGGAGCGAGCAAGTTTACGCAGTTCCAGTCAACTTATAGGAGAGATGCCCGTTTGCAAGTTACACCAAACCCATACGCACCTTACCCTCCCCGAATACAAACTACAAATAATATACGACGAAATGAGACCGAAAACGAATTTTACATAAATGTATTGATTCTCCATGTCAAAATAACGAGTAAATCTTCAAATAAGACAAATGGGCTCAGAAGTTTCTCCCTCTTTTGACTAATACACTTAATAGTGTAACCAGAGAGAGAGCACAACACAGCAAAACAAATGCAAGGTGCGTATGTATGTATTTCTAATCGCTTCCCATTACCTCTACAGTTTTAAGTCTGCACAGCAATTTCCTACACAGTAAATACATTTTATACCCTGTAGAACTTTTACTACCAAAAGTCTGTGCTCCTATTTATACTTGCTGACTAAAGTGTACGCTGTTAATTTACATGCTAATTGTTACCAGTTGGAAAACTGCGAGTGCACATGTTAACCCTCAGCTTTTCACTATAGCTTTATTCAGCTGATAAAACCAGGAGAGAGAATGTAGTACGTATTGTGTGCGATAACGTTTAATTGCTTTCTAACATTTTAAGTGCTGAGTTCTTAGCTTACTATAACGGGTAGGTATAGTTAGTAGTTATAGACATAGTATAGTAGTAGTCTGCAGAAGTATGGTACATTATTACATGCACTCGTATTACACCAAGACGACGGCGTAGGTTGTTATTGATAGCATGTTACTATGTAATGCAACTACTTGGAACAATAAATGAAGTGAACAATACAATAAGAGTCAATTCTATCTTTATTTATGACTTGCTAACCATTTAGTTTGCGTACATGTATTATGTCATAATCCATGCATGTTTAGAGTCCATAAGCATTCACTCTCATTACTCATTGACCATTACATATATCAATCAGCTTAAACTCAATAGTCTCTCTCTCTCTGGTACTACTGGGGAAGTAATAGTAATAATGATAGGGAATTGCATTATACACTTGCACAGAGAACATTATTTCACTACTTCAGAAGAGAAAAGAGCAGAATTTGAAGCATAATCCTGTGGAATATTAAATAATAAAATAAAAACAAGAAAATTAGTAAAACAGAAACTCGCCTTTGACTTTAATTCGTTTGAGTGCGGCCTAACCGGCTATTACACTAAGAAATTATTGCTTATATTGTAGTGGTAATGCAGTACATTGTAAAATAAGATGACAAGCATTTGCATTATTATTGTTTCTTCCTGCCCCTTTTCTTCTATATTCACGTTGTTGGTCAGGGCAAAAGCAATTGAGAGTTTTGTTCATGTTTATGTAGCTCGTATCTCAATGAAGAGTAGACTTCTAAACGTTATAGACTGTGTGCTGGGAGATGAAAAATTAAAAGGTAAAACATAGCTAATGCATAAAATTATACAGATGTGTTATGGGGGAATTCCACGATATACATTCAGAACATAATAATATGCAATGTCGAAATAAGCTATGAACAGTTATTGCTTTGCCTACCCTCCTTAGTACCGTAAACAGATCTTAAAACTACTTGAGAGAGTCGAGTGTGTGTGAGACGAACAGTGTAGTGTTGATCTGACGAATTGTATTATCGTGGGTAACTACAAAACTCAGTCAGCCGTGTGAGTACACCCCAGTCCTACTTGTAATATTCGTATCACATCTTGGAAAGAGATGAGAGTCAAGTGAACATTAAAGGTAATGAAATGGAGGTAGGCAGTGGGTATGTACGAGAAGAATGAAGCATTGTCTTGAGCATTATACTTTAGTAATACTAATAAAATAAATATAAATGTTTGTGTAGAATCTACATACACAGGACACAACACCAGAACACAACGTTGGATGTGCGGAGTCATGTTTTATATAAAATACAGAGCAAGAGAGTTGCTTTGACTGTTATTGCTATAACTAGTCGTCATCGTCTTCATAGTCGTATTAGTTTTTGTTGTGTTTGGGACGGCAGCCAAAAAGAGACGAGAGAGGAATCGTAGGAAAGGAAAAGAAATGGATAAAATGAGGGAGATTAGTATGCATATGAGTGAGTGCTAATAACCATGTAAGTAACTCATAGTGAATTGGACCATTACTGTTTATGTTCAAGTGTTAAATGAGAAGGGTCATTTGGGTGGTCAACTATCATCAACATGATTCTTCTCTCCTGAGCATTTTATGGCGGCTCCGCGGCCACAAACGATATCCTCGTCTGACTCCTACCACTAGTCCGACGTCCTTTATGCCTATCAAAATGCTAATGCCTTCAGCTCTGTGTTAAAAACACTGTAACATTTAACTATCTACAGTTTTTTACTCGTTCAACATCACATACTACACAGGCTTGTATTACCATTACCACTGCCATTGTATCGTCCTAACTACTTACTCTATCCTTCATAAATGCATCCTTCTGTACATTACAGAATGTACATTTACAATTTGTTATGGCGTTTGCGGCAATTCATATGCAATATCGTAATAGTTAAGCATAGGTACTTAAAACAGCTTAAGCACCGTAGGTAAAGTCTACCAGGAGGAACGTTGTACAACTACTGCTCTTACCACTATTAGGTGATGTTAATACATGTTCAGATGCTTTAGACGTAAAGTACCTCATACCTATCTCTATATTTCTTACGCAGCAACTTGACAATTACAACTACTGTGTACTTCTAAACATTTACACGTATTATGCGGTTGAAGCTAGTAAATAAAAATAAACCATTTGTAAATGGAAGTAAATTAGTTTCGTTTAAGAATGTTCTAAGATTTGGTAGTGGTGGCTCCAGACATTTGGCGGATGCTCTTGTCCCCGAACCCTTCCCGCCGATGTTAAATCCTCTCTTATTGTTAACTCAGTTTCAGGAATTAAAGGATTGACCACTTCTTCTAACTTAGACTTTCAGTGGACCATTGGAATACATGCACCAAGTTTGGAACCATTATCTTGATTTGCATACAGACGGACAGACACTCAGACAAGCCATTCGCATATAAGTATCTTACGGTACTTAATCCATCTTGTGATTTTCTCTATATGAAAATTAAATGATAATGTATGAATGAGAAAATATTGTAAGTAGTTAGAGTAGAAGAGTAGAACAGCAACAACGCCCATCTTTTCGAAGAAAATTATTTACCACAATTTATCTGCACTCTCCACTGCCTTTTACAACAACAATGCATCAAAGTTCATTCTACATACTTCCCACTTTGAATTTTGATTGCTTTACTTCTATATGAACTACTTTCAATTTTAATGATGCAGTTGCAGGTTCTCAGAAATGTTATGATAAGTGTACATGGGATGGTGAATTACTAAGAAGAATTGTGGCAAGTGTATGATTACCGATTAATACAAGTAAAATGTTTATACTTCCATAATTATTATCACCGAGTGTATTTATTCGTTTACTCTGTAATCTGCAGAAGAACTTGCGTGTTAAAGTTTTAAGTTATTTTTCAACGATAATTGTACTAATTCCAGTTCCAGGTTTTTTCTTTGGTTGAGATTACCTTCGGTTCATCCTAATATTCATTTTCCCCTACTTATTAAATAAATGTGTACATACCAAACAATTAGAGACACTTTGTGGTAAAAGAATAATACGGAAAGGTCTTAAGGAGGAACTTATTAAGAGCCTTTCACTTTTAATGATAACTCAACAAGGATTGCGTTACTACACGCAGACAGATGTAATTGTAAAAGAGACAAGCAAAACAGTGCATAGACACAATTTACCAATGTTATATGTATATAGTTATAAATGTGTAGGTTGGTATTTTGTTAAAGAGATATGTTTTGTTACACAAAATGGTAAAACAACTGCATTTACTTATTAGAGATATTGTCGGCTGACTGAGTTCGTCTGTAAGTAGAGTGTACTTAAGGAAAATATTTTGAAAAATACTTCATCCAATAAGGAATCATATAAATGTATAAATGAAGTGGTTACCTCAGCTAATGCGATAATAGCATGATATTCTTATTGGTATTTTTATGTGTACAAGGGCATGAAACTAACGGCGAGCGAATGGAGAGAATCCTTTTATAAAGCTAAAGGCAAAACTAGAAAGAGACAGGCTGTTGAGTGCATAAGATGAAATTATTACCTTTACTGAAAACTATCTCATCTGTTATGCTTACCACACCGAGCCGTGGAGAGCGACCCACCTACCTGTATCTCTGATGTGCCTTATTCAAAAAGAGATATGAGCCTAAACGCCTTATATTTACAACAAACATTATATTATGACATTTGCTCTTTTGGATGTCTCCTACTGCTTCACTTGTAACATTTCTTCTTTTCTTTCACAGATTTTGTCACAAGAGAAAAATATCCTTACTAACTATCTGCAGTAGTAATATCTGTATAGCCCAGATAGCCCAGAAACGAACAAGACTTTAAAGAATCCTTAAAGTACGTGTTTTTGGATTTGTGTCTGCTTTGCTTGTTGATTGTCCTGTCTTGTCGACTCTGTTACGGTTACGCTACGATACCCATAAACAAATCCACCTACCCACTATCTCCGTACCTCCTCGTTTACAAATGTACATACAATAAGAATACACGGTATTACATACTACAAATGTATACACGTATATCTACACAGATAATACAGATGTTATAACTTATAACAATAATATCGTATTTGCTTACCGTAACGTATACACTTAACTTACACTGTTGTCTCGCTGCATTTAAAGTATCAAATTCAGTGTCTCCAAAAGCCAAAGCCAAACCAGCTTGGCTTACAGGTTCACCCCATTTAGGACATACGACCCTTTAATGTGACCCTAATGGGAAAATCTCAGTTACTTACCTACAGCAGGTAAGCTGCAAACACAAAACAAAATATGGCCAGCTAAGTGGCCTTACTTAAGTAACTAATTGTAAGTATATAGAATGATCAGTCAAGACAATATTGTGCATAAACATCAATAACATGTCAACAGCTCTGTCCTACCTCTACCAACCTACACTTAACCATAGCCAAAATAAACTAAATCAAACTAACCAAAACCAAATGCTTTCATTTCGTATATAAAATTAACACTTATAGTCATATAGCTATCAGTATATATAGGAACAACAATAATTCTTCTTAGTATTTATACATAAGATATAAAGCTCTCGAGTAAGATGCCTTAATTAGGTATAAATAATATCCCAGCTGTGCACAGCGTTATTGAGCATTGAGCATAATTGCATTACAAGCAAATGTTGGGTGGAAGGAAGGAAAAATTGTAATTGTTTGGCATTGTATGCATAAGTATCGTATATACAGTTTCTTATACATTCAATACACACTCTCTATATAATGTATCAGTGTAGCAGATAATATTTGGCTGTGAAGAAAAGATTAGTAGAGATGCAATGAAGAGGTAGAGTAGAGTGAGCTGATTTCAGGTGAAGTGTAGAAGTGAGGTTAGGCGACAACCCTGAAAACAATGGAATACCTAACCAGAAAGCCAAACTCGTAAAGGAAAACAATATAATAATAAAATATCATAATACGACCCTATTACAACCTCTACGACAACACAATAAATGAAGTACATAAATCCTCAGTCTCTTATTTTTAAATTGCTACAAATTGCTTTATATAGTCAACAACTTTGTATGCTCTACCTATAGAAGTATTTATGTTATATGTATTTCTATTATAATCCCAATAGGTACTTATAACTCGTCTGGGAGTTAAGTTACATTTTACATTGTAACTATTATTGCATTGTGTAGGTACTGCAGTAGCAACCAGAGAGTCGCTTTAAATTACGAGTACTTAACTCGTAAAGTATTCAACTGGAGTTTACTTACAATACCTGAGTGTTGTGTTGAGTATAATGGAAATAGCTGTGTGATTAGTTTGTCTCATCAACATCCAGGCATGCAGTCAGTCGTCTGGTGGCTGGATTTCAGAGTTTTGTGCAGAGTGTGTGATGTGATAGCTTGTAAATGGCTGTTATTGTTTGTACCTGTGTTTATTGCTTTTATATTACAGTTTAATATTATGTTTAGATACTACTAATACTTTTACGGATAATGTAACTTGTAATGCAGTTAACATTAATAGTGTGCATTGAAAGTACAATGAGTTCTGGTTGGAACTGTCTAATGGTTCGGTTGGTTGTTGTGGGATAATGTAAATATACATTTATAATTAGTTACTTTTGTTGTGGTCGTATAAAAGCACAATGTACTACTTGTCTATACATTTATCATTCATTTTATTTCTCATGTCAAACCTTTATTGGAGAGAGAGACTGAGACTGGATTGCAGGTTATAGGCCATAATGTTTTGCAGACGCAATTTTCTCGTATAGAGAGGTGCCAGAGTCGTGTCACTCTCATCAACATCAATATATAAACAATCAAGTTAATGTACATGTACATACAAATGTAAAAGCAATAATATAAATGAAATTACTTCGAATTTGGTTCTGTCCTGACTTTTGACCACGAACCTTTTCACAAATGATTGCCCTTAATATGACAATCTATGAACATGGCTTGCCTACAAGTAACTGTGGTTTTCAACATAATGCAAAGAAGATATAGACGCTAAAACAAAGAAAGCTCCCCGCAGTATGCGCTTTGCTCGTCTGTACATTATTGGAATATAAATGCAGAACCCATTATGGCAGTGTAGAATATGTAGTAGAAGCTAAAGTTACATGTAACGAAGTAACAATGTACTTAAACGCACAGGGTAATGTGGCAGACACAGAGATATCTGAATTTTCTTGCTCACTGGCTTCTCACGTTTCTTTGAAGTATTGTTTTTGATTGTGAAATGAAATGGATGCAGGGAGTTAAGTGATAAATGATACAAGTCTTTATAGATAGCCTCTGAAAGTATTCTGATGTTTTGCTCTGTTCTATCTATATCTGACTTTGTACAAATGCACATGTTGTTGTATTTTATGTATGTTATCTTGTTTTGTAGGTGCTTTGATTTTCCTTGCCAGAAAAGAACACAGAGCAGCAAATCAAGTCGACTTTTTACATATAGGTAGTAGTAGCTCACTCAGTTCGAATAAACTTAAAAAGAACTACACATCTATACCAAATCAATTTCAAATGAAGCTCAAGCCAAACCAAAATCTTTTGACTATCCTCAACATTAATATATGTATAAAATATAACATAGGACTTACTTTAGTTATTATTGCTATATCTATATACATACAAAGGCACATTACCATTAAATGCTTATAGTATTAATGTCCTGTCTACGATTTTTTAAATTGATGAATTGTGAGTTGAAAGCTAAAGACTACTGTATTGTTTGAAATGTATGTTTTGACTTGTTTAAAACCATGCCACATTCAATTTGATAGTATTTTGACCTACCTCTGACCACCCCTACTTTAGATAGCCGTCTATATACAGATGGTTAACTTCAAGGGCCTATCTACAACAATATACTAAGCCTTTATCATCTATACGACTACAAAGCATAGACAAAACATCACATTTGTAAACTTGGAGTTGGCAATTGTAATAGGGATTTCATATACACATGTAAGAATATATGTGAGTACGGTTACAAAGTGAACATGATAATTATACTATAAGAGTTGTTACAAGTTTCTGATGATAATAAAACTATTTGGGTAATACTACATCTTGTAAAAACGATACGTTATAGTTATACACGCTTAGAGTTTTTCTACATATATGGAGGGAGGAAAGACCTAGTCAGTCCTTTCTTATTACACACACACATAGGCAGGGCAACAAGTCAGAAGAACATGAATAGCCACATTCATAATAACACAACAGAGACACAGCTAATGTTCAACTCATCTCATTAGTCATCTGCGGATAGATTGACACGGATAAGAACTATCATGATGTGCTACCTAATTGAAAAGCCATTACGGTTTAGTCGACTCCTATTGTAAATAGCTGAGCACAAATTATAGCCTGCCATGTCCACGCTACATGGCATTATCGCAAAGAAAAGCAGAACAATGCAGATAGTAGTCTCATACGAACAACTGTGAGTGTGTGTGTGTATTTCTGTACCCAGAGGAATACCACGTCTACCACCACTCTACTACTTCTACTACCACTCCTATCTACTTAACTTAACTATATAGTTTATGAGAAATGTCGAGAGTTCGTTCGTGTCATAACAGTACCATCCATCCCAATACTACTACGATTCTCACAGAGATTATAATTTGCTATCGCTACTCTACATATGTGCATTTTGTTTATCTATTTTCTATACAATCCACTGACTAACAAAACGAAATCCTTATCTTTCTTCTGTCATGAAACACATAGAGATAATGGAATTATGCACCGTTCATTTCATATCGTAGATGATTATTAGATGTAGGCAAACTAAATCTCTATTATGCATTGCGAAGAATTAGGTTTTATAAAGAAATTCAACAGATTTTTCTAACAATGTTATTATTGCTGCTATTTAACTAATGACACATAAAAGTGCATGCATTTTAATGGGAATTATGAGCTTAGGTCTCGTAAGCACTTGTACAGAAAAGCGGAGAGCTTTCCTTTTGTGTTTCTTCTTACTGAAATCCATAGTGGTTAAAGTTATGGTCTTTAGGGCTTGGTCAGCTTAGAACTCAAGTTGTGGGATAAACCAAATAATGCTGTTAAATGCATCTGGAAGGATTACTATTAAAAATAAAGAAAAGCAAAGAAATGCAAAGCTAAATACTGTAAATACCATTTAAAACGAATTGTGCGACTCTCTGAGTAGTTTTAGTGTGTACTTACGCACAAAAAGATATATCTATACGTAATAGGTTTGTCGTATCGTATAGCATTTAGGAGAGTATCGTTTAAGCTATCTGTTCTGTTTTGAGTAAGTGGAAAATGGAAATAATACAGATATATTGAATGTCGAATGGATTTTGTGTGAATGAATGGATGAATGAAGGACCACGTGGCTGGATGTCAATTCTCACGGTCGTCCCTCGGAAGTGCCCTGCTGGGTTTGTGTCCCAATGTCCACAAACGACTTTATCCAACCATATGACTTTCTTAAATTCCCTTTCAATTGTTCGATCTGAAATTCTTACCTCCCTTATGTATGTCCATTGATTGTCTTCGTCATCGTTTTGCTGCCCTGTCCTGCCCAACCGATACAATTCCATTATACTCCGGTTACAATGTCTATTCAAACTATCTGTTTCCTATATTATTATTTCCATTCTGTTTTACACAATCGTATACAGGAGCAAACCAGACCATCACCAACACCACCACTGTGTTCACAGTAGTACCCTGACCTCACACCTCGGTATTTTCTTGTTGTCAATATTTGGGAAAAAATCACCTAAATACCCCTGGCCACAACAATTCATATGATAAATCTTACTCACTTTTGCTCTTTTCTGTTTGCCATCTTTCCTTATTCATTCTCAGATAAATTATACGTGCAGTTTGACATCTTCCTCTTTCCACAAATCTTTAAACATTTTCTTTTCATAACACCCACAATCCACAAAGTCTTTAAATCTCACTCCAACCCCAGTCATCTTACGCATTCAAGTCCATACATTGAATTTGTTGTATTTTTAAGTTCTATGGGTGTATTTACTTTACAAGTCATTCATACGACTTCATTCATAAATGCTGTCCCAATATGTTACCAGTTGACCACCACAAAATTCCAATATTAAAAAAATACCCATACATATGAGTTTAAATGCATGACGTTTCTTAAGTGTACACAACAGCAAACAAAATAGCCAAACAACTAAAGGAGAATAATTCATGACTCATTTCTGCACAATATTTCAACAAAAACAGTCCTACCCAATCGTGATAAACTTATAATAGTTCCAGTCAGGCTGCACATTTATTTTTGGCATCCGATTCAGGGTATCGTGTATCTCTATACAATCTCATTGCATTGCACTATGGTAATAAGTCCTTCCTCTGACGTAGAAATTTTCATTCATTCGTTGACTTACATTTAGTAAAATATGTACTGTGTATTTACTACAAGTTCATATGCAATGCTTTCATTTCATTCTGTCTTTAAACTCCCAATTGTAAAATCTCAAGTACAATGTGTAGTTTGTAGATTCTGGAAATGGTAATCCGGTATCCTCTATTTCTTCAGACACAGTGGGGCTCTCCTTTATTGGGAAATTCCAATGAAGTTATATACCATCTTAAAAATCAATGTGAGTTGAAATGCGTCCGTTAAAGTGAACACACAGTCGAGAAAATGCTTTCCCATAGAGCTGTGTAGCTCCTTTCCACACATTGCATAGATTCATCAAAGCTAAAGGCATTCGAAATTGATGTGTCATGTTCTAAACATAAATTATCGTAACATTCCTTTCCAAATACCAGCTTGTGTTCATAATGCTGTAAAGAGATGTCTGAACACACATACAGCTTTAGTATAATTATTAATTCTTTCATTTCGTAATAATCCTATACTATACATTTTATATAATTTATGTTATCCTAGAATCGTACAATAATTCAATACACGTATAGTAGGCATAATTCATGCAAAATATTTGAACATCAAATACATGACAAGAACAGTAATCCTGTGTGATTTACATTTGCTGTACTATACTTAATAGCATGTGCAAATCACAAATTTCTATGGAAAGCGTAGTAATTTCATTTTGTACAAGAACTGTCCATCTTTGTGCAACCTAAGCAATAGCAAAACTACCTTTGTATTAAAAGTAGCTCGTAAAAAATTAAGGCCTAAGCAAAATATCGATTCGGGAGAGGGCTTCTCTTTTCTGGTTTAGTATAAGATGAAATGTTTTGTACAAAGAGTTGTAGTTGTGTGTATACTTATAATATTGCTCTGTGTAGAGTTTGTAGAGTAATCTGTTAGTGTTTTGTATGTAACCATGCTATGAATGAGGATTAAGGTGACAGTGATGTGAGCAGTCAGGTGTTAGCCTATAGAAATCGTGTGTGGC
The DNA here is from genome assembly GCA_019776165.1 of Pogonognathellus flavescens. Classification (NCBI taxonomy): domain Eukaryota; kingdom Metazoa; phylum Arthropoda; class Collembola; order Entomobryomorpha; family Tomoceridae; genus Pogonognathellus; species Pogonognathellus flavescens. Next base: position 31,573 of record JABASD010000058.1, on the reverse strand, counting down.
AGCAAAGCCCTCCTTGTTTGCACTCGCTTTCCCAACCGTCATAATCTGATTACCTCAACCTCATTTGTCACATCTGACTCTTGCAATCCCTACTTGGTACTTTGCTGCTACTAAAGGCATTGCTTTCCTTCTTCCAATAATGGTTTTGGCTACCTTGTCGCTTTATTATGTTCTTTTACAATATTGTGTGTATTGTATTCTGTTATGTATGTCCGAACCGGAGCAAATAGGATATACACACAATAAATCGGACTACCTATACAATTTAGACCCTTGAGGGGCACAATAATACAATACATACCTCCCATTTGTTTCTCAAATCCCCTTAAAAATATAACCGTGCAAGTAAAGATTGTAAATAGTCCTATATGTAAGTACGACTACACACGAGGACCTTTTCCCAGCAGAGCACACGGACACGGACCAAATAAGCCTGTCTTGAATTTGATCTAGAGCTTTACTCTCTATGCATTTCTGTCTGTGTGTACACACACAGGACACAGCATTACACATAATAATACACGGGCGAAATGTTTGTATTAATTGTATTATGAGCTTTAATATCCGTTTCGAAACGGTGAATTTCATGGGTCTCCGGTTAAACATAATTCATAATGCTATACCACTATTCTATATGTGTACGCATACGCTACACAATAAATACAACTTACACATACACAACATGGCAAATACCGCAGTTCCTCAGTTTAATTCGATACAAGCTTTGCTGTATTATTACACAAGAAGGTATACAAATATTTTATATGCTTATGTTTATAATGCTGTACTAGCCACTAGCTACACATATACTTGTATATACGTGTTATGCATTTATTTGAATCTGTGTACACAATTTAGATACAGCAGATACAGTAAATGTAAAATGCCTTCTCACCTTCACAATTCATGTGAAACAAGACGATTTTTATATAATTCAATATGAAATCGGTAGTCTGCAACTCATAAAATCATTAAAGCACATCGAAGATAATCATTTTATACACTTTTTAATGCAGTTCATTACAAAAGTAATCGCGTATTTTTATTAGTCAACAAATTAATTACGTGTTCACTATTTAGACTTCTATGTGTTGAGTGACTCGATATGGGTTTTATCTGTAGAAAATTTCAATTGAAGAGTTTTAACTAACGGAAACTATAAATGATTTATATGAAAACCAATGGTAGTAATTGTATTTGTAATTACAATTATAAAAGTTTAATTAAGATTAACGTAAAGATAAGAAACAAAGAATCGTCTATATATGTTTTAGCACTTAGTAATTAGTACAACGAGAAATTATTACAATTTTCTACAGGGAAAACCAGATATTTTACACATTTTCTAACTTCTAACCAAGCAAACCAAGTTGTTACACGAGTAACTGTGTGTTAGATTAACTGCATTTCAAAACTAAAAGTGTGTGGTCTAGTCGTAATATTTTTAGTGATGTGTTAACAACTACAATCATGCGAAACACTACCACGCAAAATTTTGCTAATTGGTATTTAATACAATTTATGACTTGATAGCTTAATTAGCCTATTATGAAAATCTATACAGGATAAAACAATTAGTTATAGGTAAATAAACATTCTGCATTCCATTTGCAGCAAATACATTTACACAAAATCGATAAATAAAGTTTAATGGGCTCACAAAAATCAGATATGGATAACGGAATAAATGTGTCGTTCATTTTTCTGTCTACTTAACTCCTAAAAGTGAATTCCTAAAAATGAATTGTCTTATCTTTCTTTTGCTATTCCTACCTCGAGCAATAATTTAATGAAATTACTAAATAAATGGCTGTATAAAACTACAAAATTTCTTTGCAGTAAATTCGTGTGCTAGTTGAGGTAGGCAGTGATTATTGCTTGCAATGCAAGTTAACGACAGTAAAACAAGCAAAACTACTAGCGAGCGTTCTTAAGTTTTTCTGCATTGTCGTAGGGTAGATTTTTAAACCAAGCACGTACAAAAACTTCTTCATTGCTGTTACGATTGTTACATGTACATTTCTATTTTCATTGAAGCGTGTACAATGTAAATACAAGTACACACAATTGTGAACTAACAATAAGTTTCATTTCGTACAACAATGGTTTAAATTTAATTATGATGGGAAGACTAATTCCATGTTATCTCAGTCAGAGTCTACACTGCAAAGCTCATTTAATTCAATACTTACCGTTGATATGGGTAATGTAATACAAAATAAATTTAAACTACATACAAAGCACATTATCTCCACACATTACGCCCAAAATGTAACCAGTCAGTAGTTTTCTCATAAAATGTTGTAATATCTATATCTACATAGATAGCACATACCCTTAAAGACGAGTGCAAAACAAACGAATCAAATAATGCCAGGATTGACGTACGTTTCTATTTACGCCATTATATTCAAAGCCGAGCCATGCTTCCGTAAACTACGTTTCCTGCCATTATTCTTTTCTATCGCAAAATTGGAATTCAAAAAGTTGAATTCACCTTGGACAATTAAAAAAACTAAATCCTGTAAATCCACTCCATTTAGATAAGGAGTATCTTCATTGCTCATCTCTCACTAAAAAACAATAAAGGAAAAAGAAGCGCTGTAGAATGCCAGAGTCGACGAGAGTGGCAAGTGCACGTACAAATACCAGTCAGTTAACCTACCTGCCTGATTGTGTATATATTTAAGCACATTATATTTTATATATCGGATAAAAATCGAAACTTCTGACTTCTAAAGCAACGCATTAAATTAAAATGGGCAGTTGGGCAGTTCACTCAGTTCGCTATGAAAAGAATTCAGTAATTATAAAAAAGAATCTCATTAATTACTACAGACAGAGTAATATGCTTCATATACACCGTGTTCATTGCAACTACAAGCCATACAGATAGTGCACTTATAATCTCCTTTGTGATGTTGTACCATTTATTTTTATAGTTTCACTTCTTTTATTATACATTTAGAAAGCATAGTTAGCAGTTGAGCAGACTTATAAAGCTTAACGATTATTGCATATGCATTGAGTGACTGAGTATCAAGTTTTTCTAATGTGTATATCATGTGCTGATTGTATTATGTGCATATTATTCTTAACAATAGTTTGATGGTATAAATAATTGATGCTTTAGAGTTAAAAAGGTGTACAGCGATTGGCAATAAGCACTTTATGATTTGGTACACACTTGCGAGCCATATATAGATGTTATACGTTTAAAAGTCAGATTTAGATAGAAAAGAGCCGAAGAGAGAGAAAGAGAGAGGAAACTATGTGCATTTTGAGTGGTCTGACGTGACAGGTAGGCGATGACAGTTTATGGAGGAATGAAACGACAAGATGTGATTGTAATATTGATGTAGAATGTGAAATGAGTACCCATGACTAAAATTAAAGAACATAATGTAAATGGCATGTTATTGTATTGTTAATACGGTTGATCACCTTCAAGAAATAGAGAGTGCAATAGAATTCTAAATTGAATGTCCAGGGGTGTTAACAACATGAGAAATGTGTCAAGCGGAAAAAGCACATCTGTCAAGTCATGTCAGCATTTGACTTGCCTTCTATTTATTTCATTTCAACTTTTGGAACACACTTGTACATAAAGTATCTTTTGTCATGGCCAGTTGGTCGCACAAACAAACCGAAACAGGAATCATATTATTGCCATCACAAGAATCACAATCATACACAAACTTACGATGCGCACACATCAATATACTTTACGGGAGTTTCCCATATTTCATTACGGAGTCTCATTCTATTCAGAAACTTAATATCCCTTATAGGTGCTACGCAGTCCCAAATTATGTATAGGAATATGACAGAATATAAAACTTGTCCTTTTTATACAATAAATATTATAAAGAAAAATATTTATATATCCACATTTGTTAATATTACAGATTTGAGATATAGGTAAATTCATCTCAGTATTGCTTTTTCTTTAAAGTTGAGTTGAGAGTTGAGACGAAAATATGTGTGTTGCATCTGTGTATGCGATGTAGTTTAATATGTGTAAAGTTGAGTGTAAGACTTTTGTCTCGATTTACGCCAAAAGGTTAACACTGCGTGTAGCGCGTTCTGAGCCTTCTCAATATGATAGAAATCCCTTTGGAAGGCCATCTGCCATAGAGAATCACTAGAAAATATCACTCTCCCATCTCGTGTTGAAGATTACACTTAATATTTCATGAAAGTAAACAAAGTGAAGTATAGCATTTGGTCTAACACTGAAGCAATGGAACAAAGGATTAATTGAGTTAGAAATGAGTAGTATTCTCTCATTCGTACTACAGGTAGCAGTTTAAAGCTCATTTGATTAGCTGTGAAGATAATTTGTTACACAGAGAGACAAGACAGGTATGAATTAATATGGATGTGTGTGCACTTGTGTATGTAGTTTGTAATATATGTAGCCAACTTGCAAATGAAAAATTTCACACCTGTGTGATTTTAATGACTAATTACCATAATGATTACATAAAGGGCAAAGGTAAAGGTGGGCAATCATTTATAAGGCAGCACAACTGTGTACAGTAGGTACAAATATTATTATTATGGCCCAAGCATAAAGAACGAAAATGGTTAGTGAGTGTTTTTTATTCGTACACATTTATTATCATGTCTTGATGTAATTAAGACACAAACTAGGCAAATAGCCTTGAAATCATTTCAATCATACCATTGGATCTTACCATCTTATACATGAGTTACAGAAGCTATTCACTTTTTCAATACAACGGATAGAAAAATTTAATTCTCTTAATCAATATCTTAATCAACGTACCATTTATTTGTACCACACGTTTTTTATTAACAATTAATTGCAGTTTCATTAAAATTGTAAAGCCATATCTGTATTCCCCGGAGGGTATTACATGCTTGAGTACACATTTTATGCAAAAATAGACATTGAAATTAGAATGCACGTAAGTTGTACCAATAAATACATGTAATACAGTATTTAATTCTGATTCTGATGAATACATAGAAGAGTTTCAATTTAACAATGAAATGCCTACATATAGTAGGTAAATACAAGAAGGTGTGTCGAAAAAGAAAATTGAAGGTATGCTGAGTAATTACTTTTTAAAATTAATTGCCAAAGCATTCTCGTATCTTTCCAATTCATAATCCATTTATAGCTTGCATTGGTTAATGTAATGTATCTTTGTATCAAGTAAATCTTTGTTCCTATATAAATTGCTTATTAGCCTTTATAGCATTTTTATACGCATTTATGAAGGTAGGATCTTGTATCATGCACACTGATAAACCAACTCACAAAATGTATGGATTAACGCAAGACAAGTAAGGTTAACACATTAAGTTTATTGTTCGCATTGTATTTGCAGATTTAAATATAATGACATTACAATAATAAAAACAGACAATAAAATAAATAAACTTTTTATTGTTCCACAAACAGCAGGCACTAAATGCAAACGAAGAATGTTGAAATAAAATATGTATCTGCATATAAATTTTAATTAAGATCATATCTTAAGTCAACACTTACATGATCTTGCGCTAATACATGTAACAGTAATAATAAAGAGCAATTTATTATGCATGAAGAAATTGATAACGTGATGAGCAATTAATTAGTTGCATCTGTACATACTATGCGATTCTAAAAAGTAAAGGTAAGCTCTTTAATCTCGATTGTAAGTATTAACAAAAAATAAACCTTGAATATTTACTTTTCTTTTATCATTTTGATTTTTGTATCCATGAATTTGGTACTCCAATCTAACACAAGGTCTTGTATATCTGCTGCATCATTTTTTCCTGACTTCGTTAATTTGCTAGAACTACAATTTAAGGTTGTTGTAAGAGTTCATAATGATATAATAATTTTTAAGGTTTGATAAGCTTTCAAAAGAATCTCTTGTTTGATCAGATCGCATGACAATTACAATCACCGACGTTACTGTAATATTATCGTAAAGAAAATCTGTGTGTGTAAAGTACGAATCTAGATAAACGAAACTGGCTACTAACGCTGTAACATTATTATCGCATATTAGTAATACTGTACATTGTAAGATACAAATAGATATTCCCTGCATAAAACAGAATTATGCCGATTCATGCAAAAAGATGCTTTTTTAGTATTTCGTAGCTAATTGAAAAGAAACATCAAAATGAGAATTATATAACACACTTTCATTCCAATAATTCCAGAGTTTCTGGATAATTCATCCAAGAAATACCCCATTTGTCGCCGTTGATTGTATCGTAGTTTATCACAGTCTGTGTTAAAGTTACAACTGTAAGCAATAATAAAACCAGAGTTCTAACAGTCCTGCAAATTATCTGTACCTACGAATATTACTATTACAATATAATACAGATTGAGCTATTTATACCACTAGGCATGTAGTTTTCATAAAATTAAAATTAAACTGCATATTGTTTGGTATATATATGAAATTGATATTATGGTATCAACTACTTCCTTAACTCTAATATACAAATATAATTTATTAATTATGATTCATAAATATGAATAGGTACATGTAATTGTATAGTTGTTAAATGCACCATCATAATCACCTACTTATGCAAATTACAAACATCGCCACCGCAGAGTTGTGCCTTAAAACGTGATGTGACCATGCGACAAACCAGAAATTATGCAATGAGTGCGGACGTTCTGTAATGTTATTGCAGAAGGAAATAATAAAGCAAATTTACACTACACATCAAGAAGGAACAATTCAATACAATAAGAGTGCAAAGTAAAATCTTAATCACAAAAGTGACCCACGAGCATCTACCTCATGTAGGAAATACAAGTTTACAAACACATTTTAATTTACCTTTAGCAGGCAATATTATGTTTAAGATGCCTTTCATGTTGCGTGCAATGTGCAAAACATATTATTTGTCTTTTAGGCACGTTATCTACCACTCTCATCTTTATATGTGCTGAAAAGCATTACTCGCGCCAACTGAACTGCTATTTGTATCAAAATATTTTAATAATAGTTCTCCATAACTGCGAACACAGTTTGAGGTCTATAGTTATTGAATACATAAGTATTAACTAGGTAATACTAATAGCTGATATGTTTGAATTGGCTTAATTTTATGTACATAAAGAATAATACGCTAGTAATGCATAAGACTTGACACTAGCTTGCATTGTAATCAAATTTGCTCACATAAACGGTAATCGTATATATCTGCTCAATAGTGGTACTCGTATTGTATGAGTAAACTTTTACAATAATAATGATTGCACTTTGTGACAATGAGACACATAATTTCAGTTTTGTAGTAAAAATCTATCTACGAATTTATTCGAGTTTTCGAATTCGTCTACACGTAATAAGTAAAAGAGTAGCACAATTTATTTATTCACATTGAAATGCATTGATTAATAATAATAATAATAAATATTCTTTGGGTAGGTATTTATGTTCATTTGAATGATCGTTATAAGAATAGATGATCATGACATGGCTGAATGTCCACTAACATACTGCAAATAGCTCTATGCTGTATTTTTACGCGAATTGTTTAACAAACAAAAGACAAAAGGTACACACACAGGGTGCACTATAGGTTTTATCTGTAATACATGCAATACAGAGAAATTATATAAGGTAATATAAATAAAGCCCTGCTTTTTTCATTTTTCACATTGAAGCTTCTAAATTGAAAAGTACATTTTACGGATTCTTTTCTACTTTTTCACATAAAAATGGCTTACACTCACGACTAGTTTTAGAGTTTACACACAATATAATTTCAGGCAAGTGAAAACAAGTTTATTAAAAATAAACGTACGTAAAAATGAGTGAACATCCATATATATGCCGCGATACTGTGTATATGATGCAGTACATTGATAACACATTTTAATATCGTGTCGCTAAGTATATGCAATACATTTACATACAGGTCACAGGTATAATAGTATACAAATACGACAGCCCATGTAAAAACATAATAATATTACAAATATGTAGTATGTATTAATTGGACAAAGAATTACTTGTAGTAGAGAGCTAAATTACATCTTTACAGTATTGCATATTGAATATCATGCAATTTCAAGTGGACTCCTCACATTTTTTGCTTGTTACGAAACTACACGTCAAAGTGTAATAAAACATGTAGTCCTTACTTTATTAGTAAAGTACTTCGTCCAGAGTTTTTGCACAATTAAATTGTGCAAGTTCCAGGAGTTTATTCGGTACCTGCATCTGTTTGCTTAGACAAATCATAGATCTTCAGTCCCGCTGATGACGTGCAATACAATGGTGGTACATAGTACATACTTCATCAACTATTTTAAATAAGGAAGATTGTGCTGAATTTTAACGAACGCGTCAGTACTAAATAAGAGCACTAACATGTTTAAGTACAGACAATTTCAGCGTTTTTGCATGCCCAGGTTTTATCTATTTTACCATCTGAAATAAGTACATAATCTTTCCTTCAGGTACTGAAAAGAAAAACTGTTTCACATAGGTAATACATAAATACTTATTTATGGCCGTTTATATACAGATTATATTAAATCATTAGGATTACTATTATTATTAAAGTTAAGTCATGAAAATAGGACCCGATTTTTTCCACGGAATCATTCCCTACTCCATATATTAAAACTTCAAATGATAAACATCATAAAGGAGTTCCCTTATCATTGGGGACTCGGGCTAGCTGAGAAAAATAATTACCAGTCTGTTCATTTCTAATGGCATTACATAAATATACTTATTCTATCGAAACATGCATGATGTATGCATCGATGCATGCATTTATTCATTGATTATGTACGACTTGGGTAAAATGTTGAGAATTTCACTTCTGATAAACTTATAGGCGTACCTACTACCTACTTTAAACAGATAGCACTTACATAAGGTGTAATAAATATACCTTACTACCTCCTGTCAGTAACCAATAATTTCGGTTTTTCCAAAATACAAATTCGAATAAAATGTCTAGCTAATCTAGCTAATAACATCTGCTTGTGTGATCTCGCCTTCACCTTTACACTTCTTTTCCTTAAAGTTATTTTTGCTTTGTCTTGGATTCTCCTAATGTAGAAACACAAACGAAAAAAGTCAGTGTTTTTTGTTCTGTGATGTGATGTAGAAGCAATGCTGGTTCAGATTGCTGAGATTTGTTATTCCATACATTAGTCAGGATAAATTATTAATAATATTACTGTAATTCCCCGTCGTGCGTTTCTCAAGGTCGAAAATATTCTTCGAGTGAGAAATGTAACACTTATCGGTTAATTGTTCAGATAAAATCACTTCATATCAATTTCTTAAATATTCACTTATTAGACATAAAGCTACTGTTCTAAGATCTCATCGAAAACTTGAAGATTGAAATAAATAACATGTAAAATATGACGTAATGTAAATTTTGAATTTTTAGCCTGGTTAAATGGTGTGAGAACATTCAGAATATCTCAACACGAGATTCTAAACTGGTTGTGGGAGAATTATAGTAGTAGTAGAGATGCAGATGGATTACAATTCTAAAGTATAAAAGTAAAAATTTCATATGAAAAATTAAGAGTACATTTTACAAACAATAAAAGAAAACTAGAGCCTAGAAATAAAAATAAATCCCAAAGAATATTACATAAACACTAAGGAATAGTATTAAGAATATTAAATTTATCTTTCAAAATTCAATGTACATTCCCTGTTTAAAAGTAAAGAGACGCTTACACAAGTATAACTTAATATATACTGGCAAGGTTAACACAAAGATGTCCCGTATAACAAGATGAATTACAATTCTAACAGAATCATGGAATAGCGATTTGTACATGATCCTTCAATTGTTCAGCTTTTTTGATCATTGCCTGAAATAAATACAGAAAAAATGATTAATATTGCATCAGTGTATAAAAGTTTTTTTCAGTTGAACAAGCTTACCTTGTTGTAAAAGTCTTCAAGCTCTTCTTGTAAATATTTATTGAGCAACTGATCAAGCATCTCTTGACTTTGAAAAATTTCTTTACTGACACGAACACTTGCATATACTTCATCTGCATATGTCGTAAATGCCGCATTCATTCCTGATAAATTACATTGCATCATAAAGAAGTTTCATTTTTAAGCACATAAGTATGTTACTTTTATTTTTAAAGCGTTTTCCTTGCATCACTTTAGGAAGGCATTGAATAGCTGAAGAATATAACAACATTTAATACCTGTGGAGCATCCAAGAGATAAAACAGGGTAAGATTGTAGAACTTTATGTCCCATAAGCGGCACGTGTACTAAAGATCCAGGAATACTGGATAAAATAACTGCAGGAAGATTTCGCTCTCCCCATGCTGTATACACAGCTAAACAAGGTTTCGGGATGAGATATAGTCCTTTAAATATTTCCCACATGATTCCGTGAAGACCTGAAGTGTAACTGTACTTTACACTAGCTTCAAATTTTCTGATGACATCAGGATGACCTAATGGAGCTTCCGCGTGTAGCCAAGCCCTTTGTAAGCAACATCAAGTAAACAAAAACGTAAAGCAATGCAACGCAATATTTAATTTAAACTAACACATAATATACTTAAGTAAAATAGGTATATAATAGTAAATGAAAATATGATTGAGCTGTAAGAATTTCTCACGCATGGTTGCTTATTCGTTTTACTGAACGATCGGGCCATGGTGTAGGAACGACCATTCGAATGTGTTTTGGTATTTCAGCTTTTCCAGAGTTTTGCCACAATCTGTGAATTGCCTGAGTTAGTATCGAAGCAAGAACTGTAGGAAAAGTACATTTTTCAATTTTCCGTATAACACGTATTTTGTCCAGAGGCATTGTGGCGCAAGAAGTAAGTCCATCTCCGTAATACACTGTTAAAACATAAATGTTAACATTAATAATAGCAACTTAGAATTATACAACAATTGTGCTTACAACCTAATTAAGGAGTTAATTATAAGGTTTCATAACCGATTAATTTGATGATCATGATTAAGACATCAAAATTGTATTTTATACAAATGAGATTCTTGCATGGGTAAGAATCTCATTAATCATACATCCTGTTAAGTTAGGTTAAGTTAAGCCTGAGACAAGAACTTATACCTTACAATTTTCTTTGCTGTTTTCTATAGTATTTAAGTTTCTGTAATAAATATAGTAATTATACTGTATTATACCTTTAGGACGGAATCCTTTTCTAATTTGTGCCAATCTATAGGCCTTGAGAGCTTTCCATGGAAAATTATACCATGCATACATCCAATGAGCTAAGCTGAAAGGTCTGCATTCAGGAGTTTCCAAATTTTTCCATCCACCGTCAGAAATATCTTGCAGAAGTTTCATAAACGAGACGCCATCACAATACAAGTGATGTATCTTTGTTACAATCGCCGTCTTATTATTAGTCAATGGAATCAACTTCATTCTCCATAGGGCACTTCCAGCCGGAAATCCTACCTCGACCCATGAAACAAGAAATGACCTCAACACCTCATCCGTATATTTATCCTTAACGTCTGTTATGTAATCGTCCAACTGCAAGAAACACATCAATGTGAATATTGTCCAAAATGTATACATATAACTATTCATTATATATAAGATTGGTTCAAGGTGCGCTATTTACATATCATACCGCAATAGTAAACCTAGCAAGTACTTAGCGTGAGATTGTATCACTGTCATGCCCATGCTGCTGTATTTGGCTTATATAGTAATTATGCACGCATTTCAACCTAGAGATTCTAACAATCTTTGCATACAAAATAAATATGAAACATTACTCGATTATTTGTTGCCTCGTATTCTCACGGGCCCATGCAGAACAGACGTATTGATTTTTTGCTTGAGACTCCTAGACTAGCAAAGAAAAAACCTTGCAAGTCTCATCTAAATGATTATTAGGCATATCCATTCAAAATCAAAATAATAATAATTAATATTGATATTGGAACAATGCCCTGCCCCTTAGGTCCGTGAGGTCTTTATAGGTATTGTATTTACAATCCTTCATGTAATTAAAATCATCTTCGTCTGTTCCTGTGGGTGGTATTGGCAAGCTGTACACAATGCATAGCGTTTCTAGGATCAATATGTCAACCTTCATTACGAAAATTATTACATGCTATATAGGCATATCTTCAAAAATAATTGAACCCCCCATAAACAATTACATTGTTGTTATGAACTGGGAGAAGAAAAATAACAATGGATCAAGTGTCTATGTCTATCTAATGCGCACATCATTAATTGATAGTGTTTTAATGACACAGACTGCCACAATGAAAAAACATCTTTTAATAAGTATTACCGGTAAAAATAACTACTTCTAGTTTTATCGTGGTTTACAATTATCATAATAGCAGTGTAAATTAACGAGCATAATACAATGCCAGTCTCCTCATCCTAAACAAGCTGGCAAAGCAAAGCAAAGGCTTTTACACCAAGACAGCCAAGACTACCACAATGAGTGTATGTTGACTGTTGACACTATTTTATTCGTCTCAGGTCACAGTTCTTCTAAAATAAATACTTGACTTGGCAATGTATCCAAATCAATTCTTAATGCTCATTCTGGTCACAATTAGCTAATTCTTCCAAGATTGCAAGTAAAGTAATAAGTAAAGGCACAATCAACCTTGTAACCTCTATACCCAACCTTTCGCTGTGCATCGTTTAGGCATTCTAAAACACCCAATTTCAACGCGTAAAATCTAATTTGCATTTAGTTGTTATTATGAAAGCAACATAGAGTTCTTATTGAGAACTTTCCAAGAGAAATACATATCAGTCAGCAGATGAAGCAATATTGTGTGGCTGTAGTATACAGGTATGTAAATATATATATGATCATTCAGACACAGGGTGCTACTACTATTAACAACAAATTTATTACAACTCACAATAATATGCTTTCTAAGTATTGTATACCGCTGCTGCACGCATACAAATACATTATTGCCTATATGCATATATAGGTAAACAATTATATCTCTAAAACTGAACAGACCGGACGGACTTGACTGTAATTGGCACTCCTTCTTTTGTATAGTGACTTGGAAAGAAACTGCTAAGACAAGGCATCGTCATAAGGATTGGGATTTATTCTTTCTACTACAATAAATATGTTATCAACAGGCATGCATGGCTTAGGTGGATTCAGCATCACAATCGCAACGCAGACGAGACGCAGCATTGCGTCAACATCAAAACATTTGTGAATGATTTTATACAATATGCATCTCAATTCGCAAATAACTGAAACTCAACATAACATTGTTTCACTCGAGACTCGAGACAACATGTCTCGTTTCGTTTCATGTGCGTTTAAAGATTGAAGACGTTATGGATACTTGAATTTTACAATTATTATATCGTACATCATAATAATCTGTGACATAAAGTAACCTACTTATAATAATCATTAATCTTTCATGTACAGAAACATCATCTTCATATTCAGCAAGGGAGAAGTAGTAGAAGTAGCATACACTGTATACTAGGTTTGGTTAAATTATTACCTTTTCTAGACTTGAATTGTGTAAAAATTACTTGCCATAATATAGCTACACAAGTTCTAAATTAGGTATAGCCACAGTTTCAAAATCTAAGCTTTTTACAGACAAAGAGTAAGTATAGTAAGTACCTTTAAATATCATCCCTCAAAACTTTTTAGTTGATCTTACTCAGAAGAGATATTGATTGATGCCTAACATGTGGATCATGGATGAAAATGTAAAAAATGATGTATTACCATGATTAGTGTCTATCTCTCTTCGTGCCTCATCGTAACCTATAATCGTGAATTGTAATCCTACATTAGTTATCATTGAGTTCTATAATAATATTTTCCGACAAAGTATCGTTGGCTAATTTTTGACGCAAATGTTCATGTATTAGAACAATATGCAAAAAGTGGTACTATAGTTGCGTAGTCATTTTATTCCTTTTGCTTTCAGAATCAGATACTAATTTCATCTGCTTCTTTGTTCTACACGTTATCTTTATTGCACTTGTGTACAGCATTGTATCATTTATCATGCAATCATTGTTTAACTCTACAAGTTTACAAGTAAGCTTTAATTTTTAAAGAACCTTAGCTTAGGTGCACACATTGTGTGCTAGTGCTACAATGCAATGCATGTGTTAGCGTTATTGTGTATAACATGTACATTAATATCTATTTGTACTCTATTATATTATGAAACTAGTTCAGTGCACTTGTACCTTGACTTATAAACATCTTACTTATTCATCATATTACAATGAATAAGTGATTGCTAATTATCTATATACATATACAATACACATACAAAATATGTAATGGTATATGTTAGTAAAGGTGCTGCCGCTCGTGCTCGTTACTTCATAAGTATAAGTAAGTACAACTATAATAAATCCAGATACCTACTATCTTAGTTTTAATACAACGTACACACTACGTCCATTATATAATAATAATACATGATGCCTACTTAAAGTGCAGACCTTTACTGTCAAACGCGTAGTCCATGACTTGGTCTGAATGAGCAAGAAGCGTGAAAATGAAAATTAAAGAGTTTTAAGTAGCAAAGAGATTAATACTATTTCAAGAGTAGGAATTAGGAAAAGACAGAATGCGTGCTTTGTATTAGCAGGAAATCGACACGAATGTAACTCTAAAAGCAAAGATTACAATTCTTAAACTTTTAGGTATGTTCTAAACAATTCTTGAAAATTTTTATCTACAGGATGCATAGCGAGACCAACCAAACAATCATAAAATGAGTTCCCTTTTTGTCCGTATCACAGAAAACAAACTTCAAAGAGCAGATAAGCGTTAGTGCTACTTACCTTAAACTTAAGCCATAATAAAATGTCTAACAAGTTTGAAAAATTACGTTAAGTTACTTGTTACACAGTCATGTACACAATAATACCTACCACAAGTATTTAAGTGAGGGTTTGCAAGACAGGCAAATGATAATACACAGAGTTACGTACATTTTATATGTAATTTTGTCAATAAATATCGTTACAAGTGATTTTAAAAGTTTTTCTTCATGCACGCTTTTGCAGGTGTGTATATTCATTTTCTAACAATAAGTTTGCTCTGTTGTAGCCTGAGGACCTGTCAAGAGGTATACATATGAACGCAGGAAATTTACAGCATCTAACTGACCTGAGACCTTGAAGCTTACGTAAGTCGTACGTCTGATAAACAGAAAACTTGCAGCAAAACTCCATGGATGAATTGATTATCTACAACTACTACAACTACAAGTACTAACTAAGTACTGCATAACATATCTGTACCTATGTCCTCAGATTGTTTTTCCATGCTTCTGACTGATATGTTGTTAATATAAATGTTTTATAAAAAACTCGCTTGAACAATAAGAACTTTTTATTAGCAGCGGATGCTAAAGCTTGTGTTGTGTGTAAACTTATACAGACACAGATATGCCACATCCATATAACCAACTTCTGTACTTTACATTTATGTTAAGCAAACGTCTTCAGCTAAATATCATTTACATACAAATGATGAGAACTCTGTAATGAAGAAATCGTTCAGCAATGTGAACGTAAAGCATATTATCACAAGACATCTAATAAGATATATATTAAAGGTACCTGACCGAAGAGTTTTCATGGAAAGGTACTAAATTTTTTAAATTCAACCTTTACATGTGTATACAGCACAACATATTATATAATAATGCAGTTTTTTAAGGTTTCATTATTATTTATTTATTATAAGTTAGCAAGTTAAAATGGTCATTAAATTCTGGAAAAATCCCATTTTTTGCAAATATAGTAGTTAATTGGGTACCTGTATTGTTATCTTTTGCCAAAACCAGTATCCCAAAAACACTGCGGGACGACAATTTAGTCTGTTGTAATATTCGTTGTCTAGTATTCGACTCTGGAAAACTTTTTTGAGTGTCTCAACCGTTGCCGGTCCGTCAATGACTGTACAGTTGATAACTGTCTTTCTGGATTTTCCATGGGGATCATCGCTTGTGAAAGCCAAGTCCCGTGACGTTAAAGAGGCAATTAGATCTTTTCTTCTAAAGAATACAATGATATTAACAATAAGCCTCCATATTGCCAATGGTATGCTAACCAGGGCTAAAATGGGAAACACAAGTGAGATTATTACAGCCCACAGAATCAACGGAGGCAACATGATACTTCACTTTATAACTGCCTTTCGGTAACAACGAAGAATTGCCAACTTCAATAATTATTCCAATCCACGTAGTTCACTTCACTTTCCAGTCGAGAAAAACCCGTTTTTAACGTCATCACTTTAACCGGAATTTTGAAAATTAATAGGGATCACTTTAGCAAAAGAGTCTTGAAACGAGAAATTCCATAAACCGGCAGACACTGTCGTTCGTATTCGTAACTCACCATAGTAAACTTTAACGAAATTCTTGTCTCACCAACACAATCCTACATCGATATTAGCCAATGTAGTTCTAGTTGAACTCTCGCAATCCACACGCCAAATAAATGTCATCTTTGCAATCTGTAGAGACGTGGTGGAAATACAAGTAAATTGCTGTATAAGGTAATCAAATATTACACACACACGAACCAATGTCAAAATGTACAACTACTGGTATTGTCTTGTCCTAACTTCCAAAACACACGTTTACAACTAAAGAATTACAATTATATCACTTATAAGGCCCAAAATTCAATCTTCGTCGGCTTGCCTCCTTATTTCATGTATGGGAACTGTGAAGTCAGAGCTCGATTGCATGACAGTGGACTTTTCAGGTGGTTTACACCAACAGATAAATGAAAACATTCATTTCGTTTTCATTACCAACCAAGTAAGCTACCTCCACTTGCAAACTCCAATACAATAGTGGACACACAAGACAGGTTTGCTTAAAGGGGGTCAAATTATTAGGTAATGCAAAAATGCAAACTACACACACTACTAAAATGCTGTGTACAACTAAGACATACGCGTACGCCACAACACAACACAGCAACCACTATCACCATTAAGACTATTATATGCACATTTTGATTGTGAGAATGTACACATATCTTTAAACTCACTGTTTGAATCATCAACCTTTGTTCGTTGACTAACTTACTTGCACTGCTGGCTGTTCTTTATCTGTGCTCATAAAATCGCTATAATAAGTACAGGCTCATAACGCTAAAACATTATAGGGGCTGCAAAGTGCCAGCTTCATGATTCTTGTACAGAATACATAGAGAAGTGTACAAAGACATCCTTCCTTGCATATCTTGTATGATGTGAATGTTGCTTCAGCACCAACTGCAACTACGTCTACTCTGCACAACAAACATGCAGGACAACAATCACTTGTAAGATGTACTCAACAATACAGACAAGTAGAATATTATAGAAATGTTATTATATAACATAACCACGTTACTTAAAAGTTGCATGCTTATAAAAGGTGTTCAGTTCTCTTGACGTCTCTGCTGCAGAATTCAGATAAGCATGATTAGATATTGTTTTCTTGACGTGTATACGAAAGGTAGATAGGTACCTACTACAGCTGCATGCTGTACTCATCGTTGGATCTTTAGGGTAGCTACTAACACCAACAATATATAAGATGTTGAAGACCTAGCATGAAATATTATATGCATAACGTGTTAGTAGCTTGTTTTATTGTATGTACACATCTTTCTAATGTTATACCATTAAGATTCCTCCCAAACAAACCTAGAATATAACTCTCATGTCTATCAGATCTGCAATTCTATTGTAAAGGGTTATTCGCAAACTTGCCCCCAATTGAAAGTGCTTATTGCAATGCGATCCTTCTGTGAAACATCTAGACATCGGCCAGGCAGTCAAGTCAAATATTCAGATGTGCTTTGAGTTATCCGTGCAAGCTGCTGGTGGGTCGATTATTGACTGAAAGTACTTTTGGGGATTACAACAGAACTATGTAGGTATCTAGTTTTCTAAATGGTATCTTTTGGCAACGTTTACTTAGGTATGATGAATTTCATAAGAGGTACTGTTAGGTTATGTGTATAAGTGCACAAAAACATCTTGTTCCAGTCCTCTACAGACAGAACATCATGCTAGATATACTATACAGTCATGTTGATCAAAGCGATAATATCATTATTATTTATTATTACGCATGCATAACTTTAAAATAAAGAGGAAATTACTTTTTGAGGTTGATAAAGCGGTTTATTCGTGACTTTTGAAGGCCAAATCAAATGGTTACATGAGGTTGAACATAGAGCCTTAACTTTGTTGAAAATATTTTGTGAATTTTCAACATTCTGTAAGTACATTCAAATAAGATCAACATCAAATGATACATCCACACCATCATGTGATTCGTAGACACATTTAAATAATGCTGGAAATACAGGAAACATTTCCCCTCGGATGGGAATAAATCCAAGATCGAGAACACGCGAGATGAACAAATGCTGAAGATGATGACCCACGATGACCTGTGTGACCCTATAAACAAACCTACACAAACATTATACTATAATTTATATTAAGGAAGGCAAAAGTTAACTATTAAAAGGAAATTTCGTAATCAAGGAATCGGGAAAATGGATGAACAACTGAAAATAATTGTGCAAAAGATTTTTTCATTTTATATTGAATTTCTTAACGCGGTCGAAGTTTGCTAAGTTCAGCCAAACGACGCTCCCTCTCTTGCATTCTCCTCCTGCGGAGATCTTCCTTCTCCGCAATCTGTAATACAGGAAAACAAAACAAGTTAATAGGTATTTAAAGTAAGTTAGAATTTTTATATAATATGCTTTAATTTCTTAATGTATTTACAAATGATATTACTTGTTGAGGAGTGAGAGGGAGCCAATAAATGGATGGTGTTGCTGCAGTTTTTCTAAATAATTCGTCTAGCGCTTTTCCCGTAGGTTCAGCGTCTTTAACATCAGCACCTCGCCCTTTACGGTCTATTGAAAAAGCACATAAATACATGTTACTATCAGATATTGAAAATTGAAAACATTTTCTGGTTATTAAAATTAGTTCACTCAGTTTTACCTTGGGTCGGGGTGCGAGAATGTCTTCTCTTATGAGGTGAATGAGATGGTCTAACTCTCTTGCGATCACGGCTTGTGGAGCGTGATCTCCTTCGGATCCGACTCGGCGATCTAGACCTGGACCTCTTTCCTAGGTCCCACTCTCGAACGGGATGAGTTTGAGCCAACTATTACCAAACAGTAAACAATGAGTAACGATAAGTAATCAGTTAGTTATACTGGTTGTATTAGACCTTCTACATTTTACATTTACTAGACATGAAACAAAAAGCTGAAATCGACAGTCAATATTTACGAATAATAGTGAATAGAGGTCTTGATTTTATCTACTTCTTGATTATCCTATATACTTACTCGTTTTTGATTATTATACTTATTATTATTATTATCATTATTAATCTAAAAAGCCACTGAAATAAGTGATGGATAATACAACAAGGAGCAATAATCATGAAGTACGTATGTCTACCCTGGAGGCTTCTTTTCTAACAATTATTAATCTTTCTCGGCTGTTCTTCTAACTTGTGAAGCGCAATGAACATATTATGGACATTCGTGAATTTTCTACAATTTAATTAAGGAACAATTTAGAAAGGCGAATCACTTTCGTCAGTAAATTATCAAATACCGGAGATTAAAAATTGTAAAGAATTCTAACAACTTTTGTCTATTTTAGTTTCATTGCATTATTTGTGCAAGGAAAGGTTTTATATCCGATCAATCCTTAAACTGTACTTTCGAAATAGAAACAAGATAAATACCTTTGGCTTTTCGACGTTTGGCTTAGATTCTCCGGCGTCTTTAGCTTTGTAATCTTCAAAGCTTTCTTCTGTTGAATAGTCAACATGCAGGGGTTTCGAATTTGTAGCAGGCCATTGTACACCATGTAACGCCGACCTGGTTTCCAAAGCTTCTTCTTCGGTCTCAAACTGCACATACAAAATATTAATGTAATTAAATCAGCAGAAATCAACCCTGTCACAAACTGAATACTACAGATACTACAGATAACACTGATAATGTAAAATGATTCACATAATTAAGGTACTACCTTAGCAATGCATGTTGACTTGATTTTGTCCACCCATATGTCAACTATGTTTCCAGTACGCTGCAGTAAATCTTTGAGTTGTGGCAGTGTGAAAGGCCTTACTAGATTAGTAACAATTATGAATTGAGAAGGTGGATTTCTAGAAGGGGTTAACTCCTTTTCACTATCGTCCACCTGAGACAAAAATCGCAATAAATTCATTACAACCATTATGTAAAATAAAAGCCAACGTACCAAACGACAGCACAGAACTGACAATATTCTGCTTTTACACTTACTATAGGAACTATGCTGACTTTTCTTGTAATTGGTTTGTCTTCCACAATAGCTGGTGTGGGAATGAATTCTTTTTCTTCTGTATCTAATGATATCTTTCTAATAATTTCTATCTTTCGTTCTACTCTTGGTGGACTTTTATCATCTAATTTTAATTCATTTACTGCAACTGGTTTTACATCTGCATACAGCGCCTATAAATAATATTCAAATAAATTAATTCATTACATCGGATCATACTTTTCGTGAGTACTATAATACACAACAAATAATCAGTAAATGAATGAATCAAACCTGATAGTATTCGTTATCCATAAAAACAACAGTTTTTCTAGTTGTATCCTTTCGCCATTTCCTCTCTTTACTTCTAATCATCTGTTTGTTCTTAAGACGAAGGATTCTTCCTGACCAATTAAACTTTTCAGGTTCACTTTTACTTTTTTCTTCATCACCGTAATCCAAAGCTTCATCGTCCATTTCCTCGGTCCGAACAGACACTTGACGAGTGGTCGTTACCATGCTAGGAGACCTACAAACACAAACAATAAAGTTTTGCGATTAAGTTTACATTCCTTTAAAATAATGATTCCTAATCACCACACATAAAATTACAAACTAATAAATCCGACATAAACATGACATAACATACATGATTGGTTAGATTTAGATACAACTTTTACGACTGATTAGTGGATAAACGTGTAGCCGACAAAACAGGTGACGAAGGGTGAAGGGTCAACCAAACATGGCTTTTTGGATATTTTATGCACAGTTGTTAACTAACAACCAATACTTAATTGGCTGAATTTGCCATCCAAAAGTATAATTTGAGCATAAAAAACAACACAGCATTAAACATATATTATTAGAAAACACAATTACTATAAAAGTCAAGTTACATTAAGTCAAAAATAAAGTACTTGATATTGTTTGTTGATATCCGATCAACTCGATCACCCACGCTAAAAAATTATCTACTGTCAAGTTACTTCCTTCTCAACAAATGTTATTTGTCACTTTACGAGCTTACTAAAAATAATCAGTCAACTAATCCAAAAACGGAACTTTCTTGCGTGTGATATTCATAACAACAACTACTTTAACTCAAAGTTGACTAAAATAAACGGCAGAAGTCACAAATCACAATCAACTTTCGGCATAGAAATAAGTTCTTAACTGCCGCCAGCGTTGGTTCAATAATCGAGTTTTAGTGCTACGGTGGTGTGTGTCGCTCAAGTTCTTTCGGTGCTAAACTTGTATGTTGGTAGGGTAGATCAGACTGCGACTGATTGTGTGTGATTGATGTATTATTGTATGACTGTGTGAGACATAGACAGTGCAGTGCAGAGCCGGCATTGTAGGCTGTTGCGAAGGAAGGAAATAGATTTATTATTATACTAATAATAATACTGTGCTGGTGGAAATCGGGAGTTCGGGAAATTCGGGAGTATCACGAGCAAACAACAAAATACACGACTACAATTGACTCCATTTTAACCTATTAAAAGATAAATTACAAAATTAAAGTAACCTAACCTACTTGAAACTCAACCTGCAACCTCCTATACGTCCTATGTCCTATACGTCAAGATTACCACATAAAATTCGTGTTTTGTGAAATGGATGAAGATAGTACGAAATCTTGTCCAATTTTTAATAATCCATGAAATAAAATGTTATGAAGACTGATATCCTATATCCTTCATGGTAAGTCTACGCATTTTGCTTTAGTCTTTCAGCATTTTAGTTGCTACTTGTGAGTGGTAACTCTGCTTGCTCTACTCTGCTACAAAGTCAATTTGTTCATTCGACAGACGACAACGGGGCCGGCATTATGTCATGTAGGAAGGCAATATTAATATCTATAGGCGAGTCGAACAAGGAAATACTTTACTGGCAAAAACGAGCCTACACAATCAGGGAAACACCCTTTTTGACCCGAAGGGCCAGTTCCCCCTTCTGGCCTTAAAAATCCCTGATTTTTTACGGAAAGATTTCCCCCTGGACATGTATGTTATATTCATTAGTATAACGCTGACGCATGAATGACATGTTATGACTTTTTCATAATATTCTACTGATCGTGAGTTGAATGAAGCATGTCTTTTTGTCTTTAACTAAATAAGCTCACATTTATTACAACTTTCAAATGAACTTTATCAGTTTCTTACCGTGACTCTGATGAAGAAGAGGAATCTGATCGTTTCTGTTTCTTCTGAGGCTGAAACTTGTCACGGCTGAGCTGGAATCTTCGACTTCTTTCCGCCAATTTAGAAGAGCTGTTATTTATTTCCATTTTATTAGTGGAAATTCTACTACTCCTGATTGTTACACTCGGTTCTTCTACATCGATGATTTCCGCAGTGTTTACGTGTAGCTCGAGTTCGGCTTTGTCATTTTCATCTTTATCATCAACCCGTAAAACAGACTCTTCGATTGTAATAGAATGCTTTCGCTTTACTATAATAGGTGATTTGGTGTGTGACATCTTCCTTTCCGAAGAAGCTTCTTTTTCTTCACGTGCTGTTGTTTTTTCCTGATGTGAAATTGTTTCTTTTGCTTCACGAGTGGGCGTTTTTTCTTTATATGAAATCAATTCTTTTTGCCTATGTGAAGTCGATTCTTTCTCCTTGCGTGAAATTGATTCTTTCTCTTTATGAGAAGTTGCTGCTTTCTGTGAAGTAGATTCTTTTTCTTTCTGAGAAATTGTTTCTTTCTCTTTCTGTGAAGTAGATTCTTTTTCTTTCTGAGAAATTGCTTCTTTCTCTTTCAGTGAAGTTGCTTCTTTCTCTTTCTGTGGAGTTTCTTCTTTCTCTTTCCGTGGAGTTGTTTCTTTCTCTTTCTGTGGAGTTGCTTCTTTTTCTTTCTGTGGGGTTGCTTCTTTTTCTTTCTGTGGAGTTGCTTCTTTTTCTTTCTGTGGAGTTGCTTCTTTCTCTTTCTGTGGAGTTGCTTCTTTCTCTTTCTGTGGAGTTGCTTCTTTCTCTTTCTGTGGAGTTAATTCTTTCTCTTTCCGGGAAGTTGCTTCTTTCTCTCGCTGTGAAGTTGCTTCTTTCTCTCTACGAGAAATTGGTTCTTTTTCTTTATGTGAAGTTGACTCCTTTTCTTTGCGTGATGGTGATTCTTTTTCTTTACGTGAAGGTGATTCTTTATCTTTACGTGAAGGTGATTCTTTTTCTTTGCGTGAAGGTGATTCTTTTTCTTTACGTGAATGTGATTCTTTTTCTTTATGTGAAGTTGACTCCTTTTCTTTACGTGTAGGTGATTCTTTTTCTATATGTGAAGTTGACTCCTTTTCTTTACGTGAAGGTGATTCCTTTCCTTTACTTGACGGTGACTCCTTTTCTTTATATGAGGTTGATTTCTGTTCACCCTTCCCAAGAGGTTGCTCTGCACCTTTAGAGAAATCTACATCCCCCTTGCCCAAGGATTTCTCCTTTTGAACATCTTTAGAACCTTGTTTTGGATCTTTCTGAATATCCACATCTTCCGAACCCCAATTAATGGTCTTTTTGGGAAGTGGTGAAGACTTATTCACTGGTTCGATCTCAGTAGGCAATTTCACCTCCTTCTCTGGTGATTTCTCTGACGACTTTAGACCTGGTTTGATTTCTGACGACTTTACCTGCTCTTTAGCGGCTGGATCCACAATGGAATGCTCTGTTTTGCCAAGCTTAACGTTTTCTTCGGATCTCAAACCTTCCATGTTTAATTTGACAGCTCGTGGGTTTGCATCTATTACGTTTAATTGCTTCTTAGATGACTCAAGGGAACCAAGGTTTTTATCTTCCAGTTGCACAAGACTTTCTTTTGTGACAGTTATTTTAGAGAATTTTCTGTCTTTGCCGGGAGATTTATCCGATGTTTCTCTTGTTTTTATTACGCTCTGTGATTGCGTAGCCTCGGCTGCACTTGCCCTAGTTAAACGAGTATCAGGATCAGGAAGCTTAGTTTCCTTACTACTAATATTCAAGTCTATGTCAATTTCAGTAACATTTGCGTGGATCTCCAGTTCAGTTTTATCATTTTCATCCTTTTCTTCGCGTTGTTTTACTACAGAGACAGTTTTATCAGGTGACCTCTGTTTTGCCAACTTGACTTCTTTGTCTGGCGAGTTGTGCTGCATTGGTTGAATAATTGCTACATTAACACTTTTAGGTGCAACCTGATTATCAGTTTTCCTTGTCTCATACTTTTCAGGTTCCACCGGTCGCACAACAGATTTAGTGGCGTATACAATTTCCCTTATCTGCTTTTTTGGAGGTGAAATGTCAAGTTGAGCAGGCTGACTGATAGACGCTTGAGTCTCTTGCTTAGCATTAGACTTTGACGAAATTTCATTAGCGACAACTTTAACAGGTGAAGATTTATCAATAGAATCCTTTTCTTCCCTTTTGGTAAATGATAGATCCAGGTTTTGGGGGTTTTCAATGATGGTTACATTTGGAGTTTTAACGGGTTCTTCAGTAACCTCAATTTTTCCGACCATTTTCTTGGGTAATTCCTGGGCTTCAGGTTGCAAAACTATGCTTTCTTTTACAAGTGATTTTTCCGATGACCTGCTTTGTCTTGTTAGTATTGATGACTTTGGTATTTCTTTTGAACCATCCCCAACCGAAAGGTCGAGCACGACATTTGACACATTTTCATGCTCCTTCATTTCAACATCTCCCAATTTTTCCTTGGGAACAAGTATATCTTTACCTGTTGTTGGTATATCTACTGACGATGTTTCTACTTCGCAGAGTTTCATATCTTTAGATAATTGCTTAGAATCATTAACAATAGTTTTTGTACTAGACAACTTGCTATCTTTTACAGGCGATTTATCTCCAGACACTCGACGAGATTCTCTAGATCTTAGTCCCTCCGTTGACCTTCCTCTTGTTAGTCGTCTTTCAGAATGACCAACGTCAACTTTCGATGTCTCCTCCGAGATAACTTCTTGAGGTTTTACTACCTCGTCATTTTTTGATATTTTACTTGACCTTTGCAATTCTTCATCCTTTTCTTTTGACTGGGTTTCAAATTGTTGGACAAGTTTTCTCACTTTACTTCGCTCACTGCTACTAACAATTTTCTTTTCTTTCACAGGACTATCACATCCTTCATCTGCACTTGCACCACTTGCTTCAGATTCTTTTCTAGTTTCTTCTGCGTTTAATAATCCAAAAAATAGAAATAATTACACAATCAATTAAAATATTTAACATTCATTATTATTAATGTTCATGATAATATAAACAAAAGTGAAAAAAATTTCAGTTATTAATCGTAAAGAAATTAATGTTCTTTGCTCTAGGGCGCTTAGAAACTATTCCACCCGTGAAATTAATGTTCTTTGCTCTATTACCTTCGTAAAGCTTTTTGACGACCTTTTGTGAATGATACAATTCAGCTTGAGAAGCAAAATAATCTCTGATAAATGGATTTTGTTCGGCTAATTTCTCCTGCATCTGCGAAACAAAAAAACAATTGGCTATTATTATAATAACAATTCTGACACCCACCAATACCAATCCTCAATCCATGAATCATGAAACTGGAAGTGACTTGTGATGATATAGAGAAAAACCTAACAATAAATATTTTTGTACCCATGCGTGCACTAATTATTGTAAAACTGTTATAAAATATAACTACTTTGTACAGTATTGATAAGATGCGGATATATCCATAATCCATACCTTTTAATGATTCACAAAAAATAAATTACTGCCTTGCAGAGAAGATATTTACATTGTAATACTGCTGTATTACTAATAATATCCTCATAATCTACAATGTAAGAATGTAACTAACATTTTACTCATTAGTAATGGAACACTTACCGATATGTTGGGCAACTGTTCCTCATCTCTAGATGCACCTTCTCTGTGTTTCTCGATTTGTAAATGCTGTAAAAAATAAACAATCAGTTTGATCAGAAAAACAAAAACAAACGCACACTCACCAACCACTAATAAACCACACACTTGCTGAGCTGACAGCCGGTCAGACTGCACTCACTTCACTGCATGATTCCAAAAATATACATGCTAGACACTAGATCTAGATACTATACAATAATATTGATTATATTATAAAAAATTATCATTACATGTAAAATAATTATAATGTACTAAACTACAAACTAGTTTACTTCAAATTCGAAGATGAATTCCTGTCGTATTAATAATAATGATTCAGATTAAACAACACAAACAATAACAACGAATTTGACTTTTGAGTAACATTAACATCAACTCTGACTAGGACAAGGACGGGACACTGCACTAGGATAACTATAGCTCACACACGACGACATGACAGATAGTAAAGCAATTCTCGGTATTTCACACTTTACCAAACAAATGTCTACTGCAGAGGTGGGCAAAAGCCTTCGTCGCAACCAACCTTTTTAACTTAGCAGCGCTATTTTGACTAAAATAGTCCGACACCCATCCGCGATCATGCGAGTGAGCGATATAGCTCAGCCTTCAGCCATACAGGGATTAGGGATGTCTTTCCATCAAATCATACTGTACTGAAAGCTTATTATATGATACTGTGATCACATGTTCTGTTTAATTTTTTTAAACATTTCCAGTATCGGAAATCTTGAAACTATATTATTTACAAAATTTACATATTTCATAAATCACATGAAAAGAAATTGAGATAATATTAATTAGTATTGTTCTCATTTCACATTTAAATAAATAACTGAATAACTCCACCACTTAATAATATAATAACTAAAATATATTATCAATTATTGTTCCAGTTCCGGCAAGGAAAGTAACCGTTGTCAAATTGGCTGCGTCAAAAAAGCAAAAAATGATGGATGTATCTAAACTAAAGTTAGTTTTTTTAGAAACGCCTTATTTTTCAGCCCGCCTATCTCGGTCTAGCCAACCAATAGTTTTTGCCCACCTCTGATACACAGCCAACATAATAACAGGAATGTATAGCACACCAAAACAATGTACATAACTTAAACTTCCCGCCAAAGAAGTACTTACCACTTTTAATCTCTCCGCTAAATCTTTTTTGGAGCCTGATTTGGATAATCCTCGCTTGTCCAGTTCTTCTTTTAAATCAACAACACGGAGTGAGGACAAGGGTCTCCCTCCAACCATTAATTCCCTTCCAGACATCTCGAATAGTATACTGGTGGAAGATAGAAACTTAATAAAATAAGTCTGTCCAAAAATGCAAAGCAACGGCCAGCAACAGTTTGGAATTGATGTTTGAATGTATAATTTGGTTCGAATTAATTCAATGACTGAATTTCATATGAATAAAATTAACACTATACAGTTAACTGGTATTTGCTAATAACTGAATAATATAAAGCCTATTTTTGTGTTCACTAAAAACGATGACTATAATCAAGTAGCACTTTAGCACACAATAACACCCGCTACCAATTGCATTTACTATATAAAAATAACTAAAACTTTCTTGAAGTTAAAAATGGGCTATTTTGAATGCATATCCCCGATAACGATTTGTGTACTCTGTAAACTGTGTATGACTAACAACTTGATAATTATTATTTAAATCTGTAGTTCTACTTTATCGCTCCACTTTTGATCCGATAATCGATAAGCATTTGGTTTGGTATCTTTATCTGTTTATTAGTTGTTAGTATATTGCTTATTCAAATCTTTTGAAATCTGAAATTTTCAATTTCAATAGGTGATAGGTACAAATGCTGAAATATTAGCCTCAATTTGCATATCATCAATTAAGGATTTAAGCTGCTGACTTATGTCCCTTGTCAGAGTCAGTTTATATGTATGTTAGTTATAATCTTTCCTTCAGCCCTACACATATTTTAATTTTGTAAATCACTTTCAATCGCTTTCATCTTCAATTTTCACTTTTTTGTAGCTGTTAGCTGCTCCGTTGTTTGTAATTTATTTTAATTAATTACTGACGTCCACAGTAAGTACGGTCCAGAACACTGTATCAGCTTACATTGCAAATTGTGATCTTCAAAATGTTGAATGTGCATCGGAGAAATTCTTTTAAATATAATTCAACCACCCCCACCACCACATGATTGATATAAACTACCCCACGGGGCGTAGGAAATCTCTTCGTATAATATCCGATGAAACAAGTAAATAATTATAAACAAAACGACTTTTAACAGTAACTACATCATGTACAACAATTGTTTTTCGATATACACAATAACAACACAAACACAGCTGATTTTTCAGTTAGTGCAATTTCAAAAAAAATTGTGGGATTCACTCAGAAGTTCACAAATCAGCGTAAATTGTTTGGTTTTAGGCACATAGAAATGTACGATGATGGACATGGACACTGAGAAAACAATAAACAAAATAATATTATGCGTACGTTACGTTACGTACTACGTGTACAATAAAACCGTACATAATTAAACACATACATTACATACACAATCCTATACTCTGGGTTGGTTACACTTTATTACACTATACTGCATTGCATACTGTCAGCAGCAGCATGAGCTACAAGCGTACAGGCTTAGAAAGAGTTAATTGGAGTAGCATAGCTCAGAATACTCAGAAATGTTGTTGTGTGTGTATCAATCTGTATGTATGTCAGCTCAAGTAGTGGTGATAAAGCATAGATAGTGCAGTCAGCACTATGCACTAGTAGTAGTGTGTGTAGAATTAGAATGTAATGTGATGTAGTGGTTCATCTTGTTCTAATAAAAATGCTCTGATATAATAAAATAGCCAGACAACCCAGCTTGGTCGGTTTGTCCGTTTCTTCATCCGAATTTTAATTTAATTGTTTACATTAATCGACTACTAAAAATTGAAATTAAATGCCAAAAAATGATGTCATATTCATAAAATGAACCAGAGACCAGCTGAAGCTGAGTATTGTTTTTATACGCGATAGGATGTTTAAAGTTTAAGGTGTTTTGACTAAGCTAACTGGTCTGTTAAGATTTAGCTAAATAGTACGATACACACAAACGATCTCATAAATCTTGAGTTGGAATCCATTGCTGTAAGTACACAGTATTTAAATCTATCTCCAAGTTTTGAAAATAAATAAAATTAACCAAAGACAGCCATAATAATATTATTCAGGTTAGATAGTTAGATTACTAGCATTGACTATATTATAGCATTAATTAAGAGTAGGCTGTGATTGATAATTACTTTGTTGTTTGTTGTAATGTGTCTTTAGATGCCCCGATAAAAACCAAATTATTATATTATTATTTATTGTTAGTATTAATACTGTTAACTTAGCTTATGGAAGAATTCGTCCTTTTTATATATCGATTTGGGCACAGGCTTTAATAGTACATGTGTTGTAAGTTTGTAAGACAGTTTTAGGTTATTTTCGTTCTATTTCGAAAAATTAAGGGGAAGATAATATAGCTATACATAATAATAAAATGTGGCCACTGTAGATTATATTATTTCAATCAATTGAAAATGATGCAAATTAGGCCATTTGGTGTAGATTTAGTATTATTATAATAGCAGCCCATACGTAACCACAACCAGTAACCAGACTTTCAGTTCAGTGGCTTCGGCTGAATCAAACTTCGTCAATATAAAAATGTTGCCGCCCTAACTCCCGAGTCGAAAGGATTATGAGGGGATACTCGTGACAAAACATGTATGTGTGTAACATTATGTCTAATATTTACTACATATTTTTCCTATTAATATCCCCTCATAATCCTTCCGACTCGGGAGTTAGGGCGGCAACATTTTTATACTGACGAAGTTTGGGCTGAATCTATCACTTACTTAATTTCTTAGCGCTCTACTTTTGTCCATTTTTATCCATTTTTGTAGGCTAAGTTTACACTTATATAGTATACGTTTCAAAATTTTAGGGGGACTGAGTCCCAGTGCCCCCTAAAACACGTCTATGTTGCAGCCTATTTTTGAGTAAAATTTTAGCATTGGAGGTTTAACCTCTCCCGTGA
Source organism: Pogonognathellus flavescens (assembly GCA_019776165.1). Taxonomy (NCBI): domain Eukaryota; kingdom Metazoa; phylum Arthropoda; class Collembola; order Entomobryomorpha; family Tomoceridae; genus Pogonognathellus; species Pogonognathellus flavescens. Next base: position 1,295 of record JABASD010000058.1, on the reverse strand, counting down.
TTGATTTATGCATAAAACATTGTATGACGGATTATTGTAAAACCGTTAAGTGTGTTATAAGTGTCACAATTTTTTGCATTTAGGTACTCCTAGCCATAGCTATAGTTTGAGTAAACTGGGGTCGGCGTGCAAGGTTAGACGTTGAAAATCAAAAATTGTCGGTCCATTGTAGTCGCCTCTCTCGAACTCATGTCATGGATAGGGACGAAACACATTCGCGATAAATCGCAAACAAAATCACAGCACAGCACAACTCACAACGCAATCGAATTATGAATGAGGATAATGAGGAATGTATATATAGAAACTCAGTTTTCAGAGTGCATTAATTTCATATATTTTATTTGACGAACTCGCAATTATGAATTATCTTACTAATAAGTTGAAGTTAATCGTACAAAATTAATGCTAAACAAAAATTAACAGGCTAGTTATTTAACAATTAAATGGACAAGTATAATGTGTGATATTGTATTATATTGTTGTGACGAAGCATTATAATGATATAAATGTCGAAGCGAAGGTTTTAAAAGTAAGGAGCATGCTTGACTTGATAAAAATATGATTACCTAAATGAAGAACTCTTGATTATTATTTTGTTGCATAAATTGTGTATTTCATTCTTTAATTTTTACAATCATTATGTACTCAAATACATAACCTAATAACAAGGTTACTAAATAATAACTGAAAAAGTTGATGGCAATGTAATTTCTAAATGAGGTTGAGGTTTCATTCACAACAATTAGTTTAGTGCTGGTTTAGCTACAGCTGCTTTATAAGAATAAATGTAGTGTCCGTCGTCTGTGCACAACAGACAACAGTTCGATATTATAATGCATAGTATAGTGGTGGGAATGAAATTCATTCAATAAATGCATGGCAGTGCCAGAAGCGGCAGTACGGCGCAGTAGTAGTAGATAGGATTAGTAGTGGTGAGAATGGGTCGGGTTAGTTAGTAGCGACTAACTTTTTTGTAATATATATATTTTAAAACAATGCTTTCAAAAATTCAGTTTAGACTTGGACGTTTTTTTAATAATCGCTGTTGTAACTTTTTTATATGCATTATTGTAACGGTTTATTGTTAGCTAGTCACTTATCGTTGTTGTTTTGTATGCTATAATATTATGTTATTATATTATTATAATTATTATTGTGATAGCTATATAAAGTGATCCTTGAGTCTTTGTGAATTGAAGACAACGCAAACACAATCAACATTTTTCCAAGAATGTGGAAAAACTACTAAACTACATTTTAATTTCATTCAGTCATAAATAATGCATTCCATT